>JBBYHO010365369.1:1792-27766 GCA_038382025.1 Adansonia gregorii
TTTTTGAAAGAAAATAATAAATTAAAAAATTGGTAGTTATTTGTCAAGTAAAAGGTTGGGTAGTTTTTTTCAATTAAAAAGAATAATTGGTTAATTATTATTTCAAATAAAAAGATAAAAATATCTTTCATTTTATATTTATTACACTATCTTTAATTAAGATTTTTTTATAAATTTTAAATTGAGTTAGTATCACTTAACTCGTCTTTTAAATTCAATAAAAAAATTTATTAATAGTATGTGTATATATATATATATGAAATGGAGAGAACATCACAGTTTTGACTCCTCCCTAGGACTCAACTTTATCCCGCAGGGAGATCATTTTGGGTACTTCAAAGTTTTGAATTGCATAACAATATCTAGGCAATTTAGGTGGAAAAAAAAAATCTTATCTTTGTCAAATGATCATGTGGTCATTGAACAAGAAAGGGTACACCAATATATATATATATATATATATATATATATATATGAAGTTAACTACCATGCTAAGAAATAGCAGGATTATTACTTTCTTTTTTTTGGTAGAAAAGAATAGTACATTATTATTTTATACATTGGTAATGAAAATTTTAGATTACTTATTTAATAATTAATTAATTTATCAATGTCTGTAAATACATTAAATAAATACTTTTAAATCTATTTGTAAAATTTAAAATTTCATCATATACATATAATACAGATTTCTTAAAATGCATATATGTGTATATTTATTAGCAGATGGTTGAAACATTCATAATTATTAAGAAGAAAATTGGAAATAATATTTTTACCCTTCAATTGTTTTTATTACTTTGTTAAATTTATTTTATCACTTCCCTTGCCTACAATGAAAACTTAACACTGACATTTTTATGAACTCAATTTTACCTGGGTCCCTACTTCAATTAATGTTTACCATCCTGGTTAATCTATACTCCAAAACTGCTTTACATCCTAGTTTAGTTTTTAAATTTTAAATTGTTACATTTAGACCCTTAATCTTTTAGTTTTTATATTGTTCTATTTAGACCCTTATTTTGATCACATTTTTCTGTTGATAATCTGTAGTGCTTACCTATAAAAAAAACTAATTTGTAACTCTTTTAACGTAACTTTCGAAATAAGTTTCTGTTTCTAAATTAAATATGTTCATTATATTTAACTTTATTCAAATATAATTTGATTCAATTTCAGAACTATAGTCGATTTTTTTTTCATTTATGACAAATTTTATGAAACCAGACTATGACTTTAAATTGAATTGGACAATTGAGCCTTGGAAAATCAAATTGGACCAACCCATAAATGTATCTTTCCTCTTGTTGACTATTTATTTAATCTCCAACTCATTTTTTCTTTTAATATCTATACTAAATTATAAAAAAGTTGATTGATGTCACAAATTAAGTGATATTAACTCACTTGATGAACTTATTTAAGAATTAATTAAAAATAACATTAGAGTTAATTACATAGTTTAATATTAAAAAATACTTTCTCTTGAATAAATTTCCTATTTGTCATAATCTATTATATTTAATTTTTATTTCTCTTCTTAAAAGGTTTTCACATTATTTTTTTTTCTTTATTTCCACCCATTATTTAGGAAAATTCCAAAACAGGGAAATGAACTTTTCTTTTTAAATAAGGTGAAATGGTTTATTATTTTTAAATAAAAGGAAATGCCAATTACAAGAATTGCTAATTAGGAAACTAAATTTATTATTATACTCATTAAAACACACTCTTCTCTATTCAGACTTTCTGCAACCAAATTTCTTCCTTCCCTGAGCCTCTTCTCTATTCAAACTTTTTACAACCAAAAAAAAGCTGAAGGAAGTAAGGTTTCTGATAAGGATCAAAAGATAATAGAGAATTATAAAAATCACAAGATAACATCTTTTTGTAACTGATAATCTTAAGATAAAAATTAAATAATCTTATAAATCAAATTATCTTGTAATTGATAATATCTTCTAGGAGTTATCTTCTAGGAATACAAATCATAACCCCCTATGAAACTAGTATAAATAAAGGTCATTCCATTGTATTCAGCATCAAGAAATAATAAATTCTCTTTTTCAATTGAGAGTCATTTCTCGCTTTTAATTTCTGAACCAGCTTCCTTTTGAGTCTCTATCGAGTCCCGACAACAACGATAAGCCTAGTCCGAAGGTGAAATGAAGCATTGCACCTGAAATAATGTGTTACCTATTAGAATCATTGTAATTCCATCCCCTATTTTCCTTTCTCTTCCTTTCACCTTCCATTTCCCCGAGGCTTCCCTTATTAAGTAGATAAGTCCAAAAAAAGCTATAGGCCAAGAATGTTAAGGTATGTTCTTGTTACTTTGGTTTGTAGCATTAAAATTTTAGTTATAATCGTTCATTCTCCAGTTATGGTTATTAAGGTTTAAGGAAAATTATGAAAAAGGAATTTATAAATGAAGGTTGTAGATATGTTTAGGGTTGTTGATTATGAGGAATCCACAAAAGAGTTAATGTGATTTTTAATAGGGAATTTGATGTATGGTAATGGAAATTTTTACGTACATTCTACCTAATTTTGTTACTAAAAGCAGAATTGGTTATGCAAGATTAGGGGTTATTGTAGAAAGTTTTAAGTAATGACTTTGAGTGTAAAATTTACAATAATTTAATTCTTATTGAATAGCTGTGGTTTACGATTTTTAAGTTTCTATTATGAACATATTTACTGTAGCTTAATAGTTGTCATCCTAATAGGCATTCTCAATGACTCTAAAAACGGGTGGTTGCTGAATATCTTCTCACGAACTATCAATCTTTGTACCGAGGTAATTGCCTTTTTAGCTTCCTATGTGTATATATGACATTCATGATTAGGGTGTATGTTAACAATCTCTTGAATGGTTTAAGGTTTATGGTGTAAGGATTATATCAACTTAAATAATATGGCCATTAGATATACTCATATTTAAAAAGCTCGCTTGATACTGATATGTTCATTGAATTAAACGTTCCATGTTCATTTCGTACATCACTTTTTTTTCTCTGCACATTTCTTTCCCAGTAAATTGAGGGTTGTCATATGTAAATTCAACGTTATGATTCAAGCGGATATTGATAGTTATATGTAAATTTAGTTATAGTCATACGTATATTTAGTTATAATTATATGTACATTTAGTTATAGAGCATGTATATTCATTTATGGCGATATAATTAAAATTTGTTTATTATAACTTTTACTATTTTTGGTTTGGGTTTCTCACGATTATATTATAATAGAGTTCACGGTTATCAAATTGAGTTATAATCATCTCAACAAGAGTTTCTCATATATATATTCAATCATAATCATATGTATATCCTTGTTATTAATATTTTACATTAAAAAGCAAGTTCATAGTCATATGTATAGTACAGGTATTGTCATATATTGATTGTTGGGCTTAAGATTTGCACATTTACTGATGTTTGATACAATTCTAGCTTTGGTTATATTATAATAAAGGTCATAGGACTGTATAATTGCATCGTAGTCATTTGAACATTCACCTTTGGCTTTATACATTTAATTTTTGGGTTATGTACATTTAGTTTGAGTTATACATGCATTCAATTATGTTGATACGTATATTCAAATATACTCATATAAAAATTTCAAGTGATTGTCATATAACGAGTGTTACATTTTTACAACATTAGCATTTATTTTAGGTTAAAGTTTTACAATTTTATGTATGCATCTTAGGTATATGATACATTCAATTATGGGAAAGCAATAAATGAAGGTTAAAATATTTTAAAAATTTATGGCCAAGACATTGTTTTGTATACGCATCTTAGATAAAAAAATATTTTAAACCTAAAAGATGAGAGAAGAAGCAAAGATTGATACAAAAAGAAATAAATAAAGGTAGATAAATAAGACAAAAATAATTAAAGATTTATCTACGAAATCGAGCCTAAAGCCAACAACTAAAACAACATTTATAAAATATCATATTCCAAGTGCAAACAAATATCACATTCAATTAACAGACAAATCAAGCAAAACACTGACATTTCAAACGAACAAATTTGACAAAAAATATTACAAGAGTTAACACACTATATAGTCAAACACCAAAAACTAAATTTGCAAATATCAAGAAATACAATTAAGGTATTTGAGGAAATTTGTTAAATTTCACTTTGCAAAAACCCAATTCAATCGTTAATGACTCTTACTAAACCAAATTTAGTTGTTAACAATTCCTACCAGATTCTCTTACTGCAAATAGATAACAAATAACTAAATCTATTACCCACAGGAACAATAATCCAATTGATCTACTTGTTTATTTCAAATCAATTTGGGTTTTGATGGTTTAGTGATTGCTTTGATTCCCTTCTATTTATTTCAAAAGGTTAAGGTTTTGATACAAGCTACTGTGAAATGATGAAGTTATAGAGAAGATACTAGAATAGAGTTGATGAAGGAAAAGAATTGAGAGAAGAATAATTTCTTAGAAGGGAAAATAACAAATTTTTCATTCATAACCCCTAAATACACGTTCACGACTCTTATATGCATAGCAGCTGCTATACTCTTATATACGTAACTACCGCTATTGACATCATCATAACAGGTTATTTAACTAACACTAACAACTGACTTCAACTTACTTTTAAAACAAGTATTAAGTAACATAAATCAAACTAACTAGCTAGAATCAATCCAAAAGTCCCCCCTTAGCTCCTTGCATGAGTTGATCCATTAGCCTGTATCAAATGCTCGGCCCTCAGAAACATCCTTGTCCTCTTGGATGAAAATCTGGATATCATTGATGGAGATCGTATAAAAATGCCCAAGTTGAGTCTTCAAGAAAACAGTTGCTCTACTGAACCAAGACTTGTGTAACTACTTTATTGCCTTTGTTAATGATGCTCTGATCCAGGATTTGAACTAGATCTTTAGCAATTACCCATCAACAATTGACATTGGCGACTCAGATTGAGTTGGAACAGACCCCACATGCTTCTTTAGCTGTAAACATGAAAAGTAGAATGAATCTGTGCTCCAACAGGTAGATCCAAGGTACATGCAACTTCTCCAACTTTGGCTACAACATAAGGACCAAAAAATCTTGTAGAAATTTTGAGATAGCATCTGTTAGACATATTTTTCTGCCTATAAGGCTGAATTTTGAGATAAACTAGTCTCTAATCTCAAATTGCCTCTCAGATTGCTTTTTGTGTGCTTGCTACTTTATTTGTTTCTAGCTCGCATCAAGTGAAATTTGAGCAAATTAATAGCTAATTCTTGAGCTTGTAAGCTCCTATCCACAAAAGCAACATTGGAGTCTTTGGGTAACTAAAGAAGGTGGACAGGGGTCGGTTGTCCATGTATAATCTCATAAAGAGTGGTCTTAGCCAAGGAATGATAAGTGGTATAATACCACCACTCAGCCATTAGAACCCATTTAGCCCAATCCTTTGGTCGTTCAGCCACCATGCACCATAAATAAGCCTTTACACCTATTACCAACTTTGCTCTAACCATTCGTCTGTGGGTGGTATGATGTGGACATGTTGAGTTTGGTGCCAAGACATTTAAACAACTCTTACTAAAAAACGCTAACAAAATTTTATCTCCACTAGAAACAATTAAGCGAGGAATGCCATCGATTTTGTCAATGTTATCCATGAATGCTTGAGCTACATCAATGGCAAAAAAGAGATGAGTAAGCAACACAAAGTGAGCATACTTGCTCAAGCGATCCACCACAACCATAATAACATTTTTGCCATGTGACTTAGGTAATCCCCCCACAAAATCCATGCATATGTCAAACAGAATCTTATTTGGAATAGGTAAAGGTTATAATAATCCAGGCAATGGCAAGTTATCATATTTATATTGACAAATTGAACACCCTCGAACAAATTGTTTGACCTATCGTTTAAGTCCCTCCTAGTACACCACCGCGTCTAACCTTTGTATGGTTGTTGTAACTCTTGAATAGCCCCCTACTGCTGACCCATGAAATAGTTATAAAAGCTTCTTTGGCAAGGTTATATCATCTTCCATGACTAACTTGCCTTTTCTCTTCAACTATCTATTCTGCCACACACAGTGAGATTCAACCCTTGGTTGTACTTGTAGCTTCTATACAGTAATCACCAATTGAAGGTTAGTGTTCTAACTATTTCGAATCTTAGTAAACAGATCAATAAGAATACTGGAAAATTGCATTAAATTCTGCATGTGCCTACTTAGAGAGGGCGTCATTATTGATATGCTTCTTGTATATAATTTCATAGTCATATCCCATCGTTTTTATGACCCACTGTTGTCAAGTTAGTGTTAGGAATCTTCTGGTTCAACAAGAACCTCAAACTTTGATGATCTGTCTACATTAAGAAATGCCTTCCTAAGAGATAAGCACTCCACTTATGCACTACTGCTAAGATTGCCATCATTTTCTTCTCATAAAAGAGAGAACATGATGTCGCTTAGAAAGGGCCTTGCTGAAATAGGCCGCTGGCCTTCCTTTTTGAATTAGAATAGCCCCAATGCTTAAGCTTAAAGCATCGGTTTCCACGATAAACACTTCATTGAAATCTGGCATTACTAATACAGGTGCAGTAACCACGGCCTGCTTAAGCTTTTTAAAAGCATGTTGAGCATTCTGGTCCCAAACAAAGGCATTCTACTTAAGCAAATCGGTAAGGGGCCTGGCAATGGTCCCATGCCTTTTGATGAACCTCCTGTAGCATTCGATCAACCCCCAAAAAATCCTTAAGCTCTTTGACATTTTTTGGTTCAGGCTAATTCACCATACTTTGCACCTTGTATTCATCCATATTAACCTCCCCTCAACTTATTACAAGCCCCAAATAAGCCACCTTGGTGGCCCTAAATTCGCATTTATTGAATTTCATGAAAAGCTAATTGTACTATAGTACTTCAAACACTTTTTCCAAATGATGGAGATGACTCAACCAGTCCTTAGAATTCGCCAAAATATCGTCAAAGAAAATTAGCACAAACTTGCACAAGTAAGGTTGGAACACAGCATTCATTAGCCCTTGGAAGGTTGAAGGGGCATTAGTAGGGCCAAATGGCATTACTAGGAATTCATAATGCCCCTGATGTGTTCTTAATGCAGTCTTATGTACATCAGACTCACACATCCGGATTCGATGGTACCCAGATCTTAAATCTAACTTGGAGAAGTAAATTGCCTTAGCCAACTTATCCAAGAGTTCTTCGACTAAAGGATTAGGAAACTTGTCTTTAACTATCAGTTTGTTAATCTATTTGTAATCAACACAAAATCTCCACGTGCCATCCTATTGGGGAAGCGAATAAGCTGCTATTATTTCAAATAATGCCTGTTTGTAGCATTTCCTCAACCAGTCTTTCCAGCTTGTTTTTTTGAATTGTAAGATATCTGTAGGGTCAGATCTTAACCACCTTAGACTAGTTAAAAAGAGGAATTTAATGATCCTTCTAACATTTTGGGGTAAACCAGTAGGCACCTGAAATATAACAAAATATTTCTCCAATGGCAACTGAAGAAGATCCCTTGGCAGTTTACTTAAATCTGCATCAGGTTCGTGCATTTCTTGATAAATGCCCTGTTGAAATTCAGTCAACATTAAGTTAAGGACTCCCTTCCCAAAAGAAGAAGAAACTTTGGCAATTTGTCAGTTTGACATAGCAAGAATTTGTCCTTTATTTAGTCCTTGCCATACTACATCTCATCCATTTAACCCAAAATGCATGCTTAAAGCCTTAAAAGTTCCAAACTATGAGTCCTAAAGTACGAGCCATTTGTACTCCTAACACCATTTCACACCCTTGTAAAGGTAAAACAAAGAAATCTGCTCAGAAATATGTACCTTGGACCACCGCTTGTAAGTCATAACAAACTTCGTCAACATAGAGTTACCCAATAATAGCAACTATAATGGGAAAACCCTTGGTTTTCTGAGCTTCACAATTCAACTGCTTCACCAACCTCTGATGTACAATTGTGAGTGCTTCCATTGTCAACGAGAATGTTCACAGGCTGATTGAGTTTTTCATTCAGCCTCATTGTCTGGTACCATGAAGTTTCAATCAAAGCATGGAAGGAGATGATAGGAGCATCTTCCTTAATAGATTTAGTTTCTTCAGTATGTTCAAGACAATCTGCAAATTCCTTAACATCAATTTCTCCATCAGTATCCTTGTGTAGCAAAATTTGATAAAGTTGAGATTTCATACATTGGTGTCCCAATCCATATTGAGCACCGCACCTCATACACAATCCATTTTACTTGAATTAGGTGAAATGGGTTGGCCTTAGGTGGTGGTTAAAGAGTTTTTGGTGGAAGTTAAAAGATTGTTTTTGGATGAATTAGTTTGTGAAGGTAGCGCCTGAAGATTCGGTGTAGGAAGTAAGGGGGTAAGGTGTTTAGTTTAATTGGTATTAATTAATAGTTTTGAGGTTGCGGTTAAATTATTGCTATAAGGTTTAATTAGTTGATCTATCACAACGAATTTTTTATATATTTTTTGAATGGTTTAATTAGTTTATTTTGATTCAATTTTGATGTCTTTTAAAACAAGTGTGCAAAGTGGTTATAGGGTAAATATGACATGGTTTTAAAATATCCACGTAACTTAAAAACTAACGTTGTAAATGAAAAGTACAACATTAATATAAAGAATGAAACTTTAAGCATCAAAGTGAGCAATTTTAAAACATAAATATCGTATTGAGAAACTTCCAAACCATTTGTGACACTATCCCAAACTAAAATTTGTCTAAACAAGTGCTATATAAGTAGTTTCTTAAAAAACATGTTTTCACGATAGAACCAAAAGCAAATATCTTTATTATTGTTGTAATTTTATTATAACTTCTAAGCAATGTTCAAAATTTAAGTGCGAAATTTCTATCATCACATGAAAATTCGAACTGCATAATACTTTCAAAATTGAATCTCTTCTCTTCTCCTCCTGCTCTAAAGCCAAATCTAAAGAAATGCACAAACTGGAAGAAAAGGCCCTTGGGTTGGTAGCACTGTGTTAGAAGGCAACAGCTCAAGTCGATTCAGTCATATCCTCATCCTTTATGGTATTTTGAAAAGAATCTTCAGTCTTTGAACCAACCTCCACTCGTCCAGGGTGAGATCATCCTAAAACAATAATAATTAATTTATTCATTAGACAATCTAAGCTAACGAAGTCCAACTAAAAACTTGTACTAAAAAAAAAAAAAGGGAAAAAAGAGAGGAATGCCGAGTAGTAGCACTAGCAGCCGCAGCAATAGCAATACAACTAACTCACCCTATAATTAGCTTTGAGAACATCAATTGACCTCCTAGAAATACGACTAACAAGCTCATCATCAAGCTCAAAATGTCTCCCATACATTTTCTGCTGCTCTTCAGGATTCGATCCAACTATCTGCATATACACACAAATAAAAATAAAAAAGCACTCAATAAAAGCCATAATTGTCAACAGATCTGAGTCATCATATATATTTCATCTACATCATCATCCTATGTGCCCAAGCTGGTTAAGTTGTGATTAACAATGATCTACTTTTAGGAGTACCCATTACATAATTACCACTAGCACATGTAAGACATTAAAATTATAGCACTTGTCTCATAACCCATTAAAAGAAAACCATGTTGCATATATCATCCTATCTAAAAGAGAAATTTTCATTAAAAAAAAAAAAAACACCTATGAGGGTTTCAACTTGTCAAAGAAAGATAAATTACAATAAGAATATCCTAATACTAAAACGCATTATCAAAGAACAACCTAGAGGAGGAAGTTCAATGGAGTTGGATCCACCATAATCTATCATATCCATCGTATTGATGTGCAATCACAAGAATGCCTTCGAAACATTCTGAAGATTGTAGTCCGACATCAAGACATGTTTGTAATGGTGTGTGCTATCAAGGTTTCTTTAAGTTTTCAATCAAGAAGCAAGAAGACAGACATGCATTTCTTCTTCTTCTTCCTTTCCCCCCCCCTTTCTTTTGAACAGAGATTTCTGTAGCATGTGAAATCTAGGGAGCGTCCATTTAAAAAGCTAAACTAAGGATGAAAAATTGACAGTACTTCAACTAGTTGAGGAAGCTCCATTCAAACTCAAGAATAAGCTTTTCCTACAAACCAAGGAGGAATAACTGGGAGAAAAAAATTAGAAAATAAAAATCTTAATACGATATTAGATATGAAATTTTATTAGAATTTTGGGTAAACTTCAAAAAAAACCCTTGTGGTTTTGGCTAAAATCACTTAACTCCCTTGAGCTTTAACAATTATTACTTACCTCCCCATGATTTCATTCCGTCCAAAATGAACTTAACACTATTAACAATTTGGGTGAAATATCCGTTGTAGCTTTGAAAATCCTAACAGTGGTTGTCTAAAGTGGTAAAGGTAAAACGAACATTTCAAAGAACTTTTTGAAGGCGTTAAACATATTGTGGACAGAATAAAACCACCAGGGAGGTAAGTAACAATTTTTAGATCACAAGAAAGTTTTAAGTGATCTTTTTAAAAAAAACCACAGGCGATTTTTCAAAGTTACACCCCAAAATTTTAAAGCCCATTTTTGTAATAATAAGAAAGCTAAAACCACAGACAGCATCAATTGCTAATTCTCAAGGGCATGAAATTGTAAACATTTTTTCATTACAGTTAACTGGAGATTAGAAAAACTCAGTTAACTGGAGATTAGGAAAACAATTCTATTTAAAAAGGAAAATAAAATATTTAGCATAGTGTGAAAAGGCAAATCATACCTTAATGGCTACCTTCTGACCCTTCTTGGCGACATTGACAGGTTTATGGTTATTTTCTATTGAAGCTATCTGGCCAATATCAATGAATTCCCTTTGGGGAATACAGATTGGGGTGCCAACCTGCACAAGAAAAAAGATAGTATCACAAAGCTGTAATGCATAACATAATCACTATGGATAGAAAAAGAAACACATAGACATCAGATCTACATCCTAAAATCCGTAACTATTTCTGTTACTAGGGCTAAACAATGTTCTCACTGAAACAACAGATGTGTCAGTTATCTGGGCCCTGCTTTTCAAGCCATGCCAAGCGGACATCAAGTTTAAACCTCTAAATATCTCAATATTTTTGTTATTCCTTCAAACACATTTTCTTAGTGCTAAACAACATTCTCACGGAAACATCAGATCTGTCAGTTATCTGGTGCCAGCTTTTCAAGGTATGTCAAGCGGACATCACACTTAAATCCTAAAATATCTCAAAATTTTGGTTACACCTTCAAACAGATTTTCCTAGGACTAAACAACATTCCTGGTGCAACATCATATCCATAAGTTATATGTGAAAAATGTTCATGCAAATCAAACAACTGAGTAATTTTTGCCTTTGTAAACAATCTAGCTTAACGTTCAGGCAGTTATCCAGCATATTCTAAGCTTCATTAGAGAGCCAAGCTTTATACCACTTATTTTGGAAAGTATAAACTAAATAAACAGAAAAATGTTGTACCCTTGCAATGCCTTCAAGGATATCAACCCCCAAGACAATAGGATCCTTCTTGTTGAAAATGCAGTTGGGTAAGATTTTCAGAACACAAGGGAAGACTGCTTCATCCGCAGCTTCCTTCTTTCTCTCCTCTTTGAGACCATCAATATATGCTTTGAATTGGTCAAATAAGTGATAAATGATATCAGCAATGAAAATCCTCACACCAAGTTCATCTGCTAGTTCTCGAGCCTCCGGTGTCACCTTGACATCAAAAGCCAATATGGTAGCATACTCATTTTTCTTCTCAAGCATTACACTGGCCTTCATTACATCTTTTTTGTGTACAGGGCCTATGCCTATACCACTAACAGGAATATTTACTTCTGGAGTTTTCAGAAATTCCAGCAATGCTTCCAAAGAGCCAAGGGTGGATGCTTGTACATAAACCCCTTCCCCACTTTTGTCAATCCTACTCATGACTGATTGCATGTCTTCCTTGGCTTCCTCTTTGACATCTTCCAAATCATCATCGGGCCCTACGACATAAAGACCAGTGCCAGCAATAGCATGCTCAAGGCCCTACACAATGATAAAACAGACAATTAACCCGCAATGCATTTACTCAGCTCCCAGACGTACGTAGCCAAGAAAATCTATTCTGAAGTTGCAATCACCTGTGCAGCGATCTTGATACCCTGTGCAGCCTTGATCTCCTTATGCTGCATATACGTTCCCTGCAATTATCATGAAAAATGTCATCATGCTGCATATTTTTACACAGACACGCCCATCAAACTTTTATATATAGCACACAAAGGTTCGATGGGTCGGAAATCATTTTGCACTTTCTTCATACAAAAAGGTTCGATGGGTCGGAAATCATTTTGCACTTTCCCCATTAAAACCATTTAATAAAAATTCATCAAATGTGATTAGTTCTTTGTATAGGAGAAATAAACAAGGCTAGTGCTATAGAATTAGCAACACAGGTTAGGGTAGGTGCCATACACGAGAATGAAAATTCTCCTTGGTCATTATGATGAATATATAAGCAACTTACAAAGGCAAAGGCGATTTATTGCTTTAACTACATATAACAATATGTTAATGTAATGCCACCTCAGTCACTTTCAAAAATCATTCTCCAAGAACTTTTCCTGACCTGTATTTTGTCTACAGAAACTAAAAACTCTTAAAATTCTCCCACCACTTCATTTCTCATACCATTGTATGATTCATTCTTATACATTCTACCTCTAACAATTGCTTCCAATCACCACAATTATCACCAGAATAGAATCCGCTATTACTTTCACAAATATGAACATACTTAACCCAGTGTTATCAAGGCATGACTTGGCAATAGCCAATAAGCCGCAGAACAGATCAATTAAAGATCTCAAACCCCTTAAGCCAAGGCAGAATTGATCAAAAACTCATTTTTTACCCTAAATACACTTTTTTAAGGCCAAAGGCATTTGACTTTTAGCTTTAATTAGCTATATTTACTAGTTATAAGAGGACAATACCACCTTGCTTAGCAGAATTAGGGAAAAACAAATGCGTAGCTGCTCAATGGATAACTTTCAGCTAAAAAATAAAGGTAAAGGAAACATCAAGCTACTTTACGCTGATGACTCTTAGTTAATAGTAATAAATAAAGCTTGATCTGTTGCACATATCAGGCAATGACATGGAGAAAACTCTTTAATATCTATTAAGAAAATCATGTATTTTATAGCTCACCACATATAGCACATAGAATATTCTTTGTTTTATCTATATATTAACTATTTTTAGAATCACTGCCTCACTTCACTCACACACAAACATCATTTTTTTGTCATGCACCTTGGCCATGCAAGGATCCTAGCAGCTAAAGTTTGCCTTATGGCTTTGCACCTTTGACAAGCTAACCTATCCTTTGTGGTGCATGGAACTTTTGCACCTTTTAAAGTCCTCAATTCCAACAATAGACTGATAAAGTACTCCAAAAGATAACTGTTTTCTCTCCTTTCTCCTCCCATCTCTTCAAAACATTCTGTTCAACATTAAGGCCTTATAAAGCGGAAAACTCAAAAAGATTCTGAGCTTGCTCCATTGTTTACCCACAAAAGATTAATACTTGAATAATAAAATACTTAACAGATAACTAAACTAGAAGAAAACAGTTGCCAACCATTGGCATATTAATGAGTCAATGCACTAACAAGTTACAGTTTACCATGAAGTTTGTCACCTAGTCCTATTGCAATATTCATGCATATTCAGAGACACCAAAAGACATACTCAAAAATCATGTGTATAACTTTTATTAATTAATATCATTAAATAGCCATTCCCATGTAAGATGAAAATTTTTTTCGTTTCTTTGAACACTAATTAGCTGCCAAAACAATCCACATTTCCTGCCAGAGAATTTAAAGAGATATAAGAAATGCCCAGCCAGAAAAAACACACCTTCACTCGGATTTCCTTCATCGGGTGGGGTGTCAATAACGCTCGTATGGTGGTGACAATAGGACCCTGAAATAGGAAATCAGTATTGGAGAATTTACCTAGCAATCTACTAAAATCTTCAGCTAAATGAAATGCTTAAGTGCTTGCCTGCAAGCCACAAACCACAATTTGATCTCCTTCATGAAGAACACCATTAACCAACACAACATCAATTGTTGTCCCAAGGCCTTCAATAACCTTCACCTCCAATACCGTACACTGGCACGAAATTCAATTTAAAAAATGTCTCATATTACACAATAATGATATGTTGAATTATTTTTGTGATCTAAAGGAAGAAAAAAAAAACACACCTGCACTTCATCACTGAATGTAAGCTTTTCAACCATTGTTTTCTGGGTCCATTGGACTAGTAACAATAACAAATCTGGGATGCCTTCTCCACTGCAACATCAATAACTGCAAAACATTAGGCCGATGCCCAAAATACAATTACCAAGTAGTTCAAACTTGCAGAGCATCCATGACTTACGTGATTGCACTTGTAGGTACAATGCTGAAAGTCTCACCCATTTCCTTATTTTTATAGTACAATTCAGTATTCAACCCTTGCTCCTTGAACTGAGTTATAACCTGATAAAAAAATTCAAAAAACACACACACACACACACACACACACAATATTTAATAAATTTTTGGGAAAATCAGATAAAGCATAGTATTCAATGAAAAAGAAGTTGAAAGGTATTTTACATGTGTAACTCTCCTATTGAATTCAGCTAGAACATCTCGAGATTGTTCTTTAATTGACTTCACAATTGGTGCATTGCGTAAAACTTTCCAGCCATAAAGTCTGTCCACCTGTAATTATTTTATATAAGAGAAAGAGCAAGATAATATTAGAAATCAAGCATCAAAGAAAGAGGAAAAAGACAGTAATCAAAGTCGAGATAATGATCCAGCTTGACCTTATTCAAGGCAACAATGAACTCAGTGTTCCTCATTTTCAAAAGATTAAGTGATTCTATTGTCTGTGGCTCTAATCCGTGCATAATGTCAACAACCAAAATGGCAATATCACATAAACCTGATCCCCTTGACCGAAGATTTGTAAAGGATTCATGACCAGGGGTATCAATGACCAATAAGCCTGGAACCTTCAATTTGGCATCATGCTTCAATTCCTTGGTTCTCTCCCGTATGTTCTCAGCAGGAAAATATGTTGCACCAATCTGTTGTGTAATACCACCAGCCTCACCTTCCTGAACATTAGTGCCTCGGATGCAATCTAGCAGCTTTGTTTTACCAGTATCAACATGGCCCATAATGCAGCAAATCGGGGAACGAAGGTTTTCTTCATTCTGTTTAGGAATAGGATCAGATCTGGGAGCTTTATTTTGCACAGCAGTATTCTTTTTCATATTCTTGTCTGGAGCTTTAACCTCAGGATGAGGTTTATTACTTTCATCATGCTGAGATTTATTTGACTGGGAAGCCATCACTTTCTTGGCCTCGACCATTGGCTTGTTAACTGCAGTAGCGGCTGCGAAACCCAATAAAGAAAAAAAATTAACAAAAATCTGGAGGCAACAAAATCCAACAAGCAGCATCAGTAGTAAATGTCACCTGCTTTGTGTGAAGCTGGTGGAGTGCTCTTTTTATCTTTCTGCACCACTAGCTTAGGCTCAGAATCAGCCTCTTCATCATCGAAGGCACCCTTAATATTAAGATTAACATCATCCCAGCTTTTTTCATCCCATTCACCATCCTCTTCTTCCATTCCATTCTCTTCAGCAGCATCTGCAACTACAGATTTCTCTTCTGTGTTATTTGATTCCACTTCAACCTTCTCATCATCCACGGAGTCCACCTCGTCCTTGATCTCCTGCTCTTCTTGTTGCTTTTCTATTGCTTGTACATTTTCCTCAGACTTAGTAGAAGCAGTACCATTTGCATGATGATGAGCTGGTTTAGACTTCTTTGTTTTATATATAGGTCGTTTTGTAGGTGCACCATCTTTGTCTGCACTAGGCAGAGACAAGCCTCCTGCATTTGCCAGTATCTGATTCCTCATGGCCTCACGGCGACGGGCTTCTTCTTTTTGCTTCCCAGTCAATAGTTTCCCTTCCAGTTTCTTCTTTAAGAGCTTCTCCTTTTCCCTCTCCTTTTTCCTACGCTTAGCCTCCTCTGCTTGTCGCTCTAGCTCTTCTTGTCGACGTCGCTCTTCCTCTTCCTTCCTCAACCTCTCTTCTTCTTCCCTCCTCTTCCTCTCTTCCGCTTCTTTTCTCCTAGCAAGTGCCTCTTGCATCTCCCTAACATGCTTTGGCAGTCTCTTGTCAGCAGCTTTACTCTTAGCATCTTTCTTAGAGGCCTCGATTTTTGTTTCCTCTTGAGTTTCTTCCTTTACATCTGCTGTAGCAGCAGCGGCAGCTGCTTTCTTCTCCTTCTCCTTCTCCTTCTTCTTTTTCTTCTTCTTTGCTGCCGCAGACTCCACACTTTCTTCCTCAACTTCCTTCTCACCTCTGGTATCAGCAAGTATAACTGGTTCAGCCTGAACCTGAACTTTCTCCTCTTGCAAAGGAGGCTCTGCAGGTTTTGTTACAGTAGGCCCCTCACCAAGTTCAGCAAGAATTTTATCCAAATCATCCTCCTCTTGTGCAGTCCTTCCACTCTTATTCTTCTTCTTCTTCTTCTTATTCTTCGAAGTTTCCACAACCTCTTCACTCTTGTTATTAGCTTTAGAATTATCAACTTCAGTACTACTAGTTCCTAGACTAAGTTGTTCAGGTTCAACCTCGTCTGTAACTTCACTTTGCAGCTCTGTCCCATCATCCAAGCTTGCAAAAACGCAACTACTCTTCTTCTTTGATGATTTTTTTTTCTTACCTGAAAATGTAAGTGTGGAAGAATCATCATAATCATCGACAGCACCAATGGGTTCAGACACAGAAGTGTCTCCCTCATTTTCCTCATCAAGCAATACTGCACCAAAGGAATTACCACTCTTTTTAGAAGACTTTGAAGGCTTCTTTGATACAGGAAAGGAAGGAATATCTTGTTTCTCATCCTCTTTATCACTCGCTTCATTATCAAGCTCATCAAGGGCAGTAGCAATAAACCGATTTCCACCCTTCTTACCCCCCTTGGACTTCTTCTTTTTCCCTGTAAAAGCTTTAGCAATCACATCATCATCATCATCACCCTCAATTTTACCCTCTTCCTCTAGAGAGTCAGCAAGCAACTCCCCATCATCATCATCATCATCATCATCTTCACCAGCAATTGCACTAAATGATGATCCTCCAAACATTCTACCACTCTTCTTGGAAGACTTAGATGACTTCTTTTTCTTATCGGAGAGAGAAAATGAAGGAGTATCTTCTTCCTCACCTTTGTTCTCATCCTCTTTCTCACCAGAGTCTTCATCAAGCTCATCAAGTGTAGCTGCCGTCAACCAACTTTTACCCTTCTTTCCCCCCTTGGATGACTTCTTTTTCCCTCTCAAAGCTTTGGCAATCATATCATCACTATTCTCCTCCTCAACTTTACTCCCTTCCTCTAGGGAGTTGTCTACCACCTCACCATCATCATCAATAGCAAGGGCATCAAAAGCGGACCTTCTAGACATTCTAACAGCTTCTTATTACCCTTTTCCAACCAGTGTAACCAGATTCTCCAGTTACCTGTAATCTTCGGGCTGGATCAAGTGATGCCCAATCACTATCCAATTCACAAAGAAATATGATCCAAATCAGAAACTGGTGCAGCTTCTAAGATTTTTTAATTAGAAACACGAATGAAGGACAGGACTCAGAATACAAAATAAAGAAACAAGTCGAATGTAAAGTGACACTGTGATAAAATCTAAAAGTACCTTTTGTCTGTAAGAAATCAAAGTGAGCAGAAATTGCTAGCTTGGTTACAATCGCAGACGGTAAGGTAAACAGATAAATAGATAGAGAGAGATTCAAATTTGTAGCACAGGGGGTCTTTAATGTTTTCTTTAGTATTATTATTGTTTTCTAATTCACATCCACCTTAAAACCTAGTAGCCACAATCTCTAAACAGGCACTATAAACACAATGAACAATCAACAGAACAAAAAACCAAATAAATAAATCAATCACAAAAAAGGCAAAGACAGGAAATTTAGGGTTTCAGGTAAAATTTTTCTGGAAAGATTTGGTTATTTTCAAGTAGGAAGCTGATGAAGACAGGTTCGGATAGGGGGTTTTTGGGATTTGGCTGGCTGTTAAAAGGCAGAGGCTTCAGTGATAGCGGTAGTTTTAGGATCTAGTTTAGGTTTTCGGATTTAAGATTTCTAAAGAAGTTTTGAGGTATTTTTGGATGCAGAATTGATTTTTGGGGATTTTGACAACTGATGATGAGATTTTCAAGCGAAGCAGCCGCGAGTTTAGGTTATAAATATAGACTGTTTTAGGCGTTTCTGGATAAAACTAAGCCAATAGAAGGAAAGGATGAGTCGCGGGGAGTTAGGGCCTCAATTTTGGTGAAGATCGGACGTGCCAGCAAGGGGAGATATGCGTCGGCCTTCGACGGAGTACAGGGGCTACACGGCACGCAATGTACCGGCTTCGGGCCAGGTGTGGGGGCTGGTGAGAGAGTTACAGAGAGAGTAAGAGAAAAATGAACAAAAAGAACTTTTGCGCGTTATTTAATTCAGCGCCCAGTTTATTTGTATTGGAAATAAACAACCCGTCCCAAAATCAGTGGCTAAAATATGAGTCAATTACTAACCATTAAAAGTTTAACATATAAAATTACCATTTTTTCCCCAACCCTAAATAATTTTAAAATTATCATTTCTTTTTCATATAAACCTTCACTTTACTCTAATAATTTTAAAATTATCATTTATTCCATTAAATTTTCTTTTAATTTTTAATTAATATTTTTTTTAAAATTTTTTTATTATTTTGTAATTAAATTTTTCAAAATTTTTATATAATATTTAATTTTTTTTATTGTATTCAATATATATCTGTTCTTTGAACTCTTGGCAATACTCTTAGTTAGATTTTTTAATGTATATTTGACCATTATTTTTACTTAGCTTATTGGTATCATTTTATATAATTATAAATTTATCAGTTACAAATTTATAATTTTAAAATAATACAAAAATTTTGATAAATAATTTCTAGCAAGAAATATAACTAATATCTTTTCATGAATGATTAAAAGAACGCTTAAAAGTGATATCCCATAATTACTTTTATAATGTAATATTGTTTAAATAATATAAAATCCAATGGTAAAAATCTTAAGACAATTAAATACAAAGCTAATTCATTTATTTTCATCGTTAATATTTTTTTATGTATTTGTTTAATATTTAAGATTAAGATTTGTTTTGTAATGTACTGAAAATTAAAATTTTAGCAATTTAACTTATTCGGTGCATTTGTTAATTCATACTAAAAATCCTTAATAGAATTATTTGCAACAAAAAAATGATAAATAAAATAAATTACCAAAGGATTACTTATCATTTAACGTAGAGTATATTCAATTATTGTCAATTACAATTTTTGGACTATACATATATTTATATTATAACAAAGCGTTTTTGCATAATAAAATGCATACAGAAATTCATTTAGAAGGTGAAAAGCGGAGGAACGAAGTAAACAGAAAACTAAAAGAAAGACCATAGGGCCAATGGAAGCTTATCCTCCTGGTTACTGCAGTGTTTGGCTAACGATCGAACCTTTAGTGCTTTCTGGATGGTTTTGTCTAGTAACTTCAACTTCACCGATTAAAATTTTTGGACTATATTATCCCTTAAAGAAATTTATGCTTTTCTCACGGCCTCTTGTTCTCCTTCCCTTTTAACAAGGATCTTCAAAAGCCTATCTAAAAGGTTAAACCTGTTTGCAAGTTAATAGAAATTCTAGTACAACAAACTCAAAGAGAAGTAAGGTTTTATTTTCTATTCATTTACTTCACGTTAAGAAAATTGTTTCTAAGATATTTTAATATCATAAATGGGTGGATATTTCAAGATTCCATCAAGTTTTGAAAGCCAAATGAGGATGGATGGCAATTTTAAAGTTGATTGTGATCCAATACTCCAATTAACAGTTTTAATAAAGAGGGCTTCCTCGTTTAAGTTTTTGTTTTATTGGAAAAATGCCCGCACTAGATTTAGAGTTTGGATAAAACGTAAATATGTATATATTAATGAATGGCTAATGTAATGATCTAATTTATAACTAAATAAATTTAGGGTTAAAATTGAATCACTATAATAAAATATTTAAAATTAAGATTAATTAATTTAAATTAGGACACAGAAAAGAAAAAAGATTCTTTTTTTTTTCTTTCTCTTACTTCTTAAAAAAGAAAAGAAAAAATTGGATATAATATTTATATTAATGTATGGCTAGTGTAATAGTCTAATTTTCGAGTAAATGCATTTACGAATGAAATTAAATTATTATAACAAACTATACAAAATATAAATTAAATTAAAACATGACATGAAAATAACATGAAAAATAATCAAAATATGACAGGATAAGAAAAATAATATCAACAAGTCACAAATAGAAGAACTTGTCAAAATATACATAAAAAAAATATTAAATCGTAAAAAATTTATATAAATTTATAATGCTCTAAAAATGCAAAAATATCAACACAAACACAAGCATAAAATTTTTTTTCTTTTCTTCCTATTTCCTTTCTTTCTCTCCTTCTCTATGTACGAACGTTTCAATATATAAATATATAATAAATTATTAACGCGTAAAAATTTATATAAATTTATAATATTTTGAATACGTAAAAGATAAACACAAAATATAAACACATAAATTTTCCCTTTCCTTTCCTTTTCTTCTCTCTTTCTCTTACCTTTTAAGAAAGGAAAAAAAATTGAACATAATATTTATATTACTATTAGCTAGTTCAATGACCTAATTCTGAAATAAATAAGTTTAGGTCTAAAATTAAATTATTGTGATAAACTATACAAGATATGAGATCAATTAAGATATGACATGAAAATAAGATGAAAAATCATTAAACTATAATATAATATGTCACGAATATATGAAAGTATCAAAATATAAATAAAATGACCTATTAATGCATAAAATTTTATACAAATTAAAAAATTATATAAATTTATAATAATTTGAGTATGCAAAAAAATAACGCAAACACGAACATACTAATTTTCCTTTTCTTTCCCTTTTTCCTTTCCTCTCTTTCTTTTATGTATAAACATATCAATATATATAATGAATCATCAGTGGCAAAATTATATAAATAAAAATTTATATAATTTTATAATACTTTGATCACATAAAAATTAGCACAAGCACAAATACATAATTTTAAAAAAAAAAGTTGAAAAAAAACTTGTTGCAAGCCAAGGAAGACTAAGGGAAAGTAATTCCCCACAATTAAATTATGCCGCTTAGTCTCAGTATTTCAAGGATTATTATGCTCAATATCTAGTGCACAAAAATGAAAAATAAATATTTATAGGAGCCTCTACTAATATGAATATGCAAAGTCAATACAAAGGGACCTATGGGTATTGATGGCCTCATCCATGTAATTCTAAAATACTGCTGTTACATAAAGTAATCGCTAGAACGTAATGGAAATTATAATTTTCACACTCATTATGTAATATTTCCAATATTACCAAATTCTTCGAAATATCATTGAATTCAAGTTTGTGACAAAATCATGATGCATTATAAACACCTATGACACCAGCAATCACGACACCACAACTACGTCTGCAACCGTAGTTAAAACTACGCTCATCCATGACCTCGATGGAAGGGTAACTGTTGCTTTTCTTGTAATTAACTGGAATTTATCACTGCTCAAGGTTTACTCAAGCCTCTCTAATATTATCTAAAAAAATAACTCTTGATTAGCTATAAATCTATTGCAGTACTGCATTCTAATTATATGCAAATTCTCTCTTAGTGTTTTTTTCTGGATGATTGTAGCTATCTTGTGAGACATCTCAAATTTCAAAAGTTAAAGGTAGCAATAGCCACATAATTTTCGTCTTTGTATTGTATTTTAATCCATCTATATTCCAAACAATGTAATGTTAGGGCAAATGTCTCCCTGATGTAATTTTTTTTTCTAATTATATAATCCCTCCATGTTAAGTTATAAAGGGAATTATAAAGAATTTTCACTTTCTTACACCAACATGTATGAATAATTTTGATAATTTGCGGCTTTTGCTTTTTTATTTTAAGCTATGGTAAAAATTTAAGTAACATCAATTTTGCCAATGTTGTTCTTTTGAAGTCTGCATGTTAGCCGTTTTATTTGAAGAATAATATAAACTGTAATGAGAATAGGGGTATAAATGTAAAATGAATTATTTTCATAATCCAGTTTGTGTTGTTATTCAACAATATAATTATATTAAGCACTTAACTTCCAGTTATAATTCAAATTAGCAATAAAAGTTCAACATTTAATTTTTCAATTTATCAATCCATGCCTAGAAAAAAAAATATTAGAGTAAGGTGAATTTTGCCCAAATGTTTATTTTTCTTCCTTTATTTCATTTCTTCCTCTTTCAAAAAAACTAAAAAAAATTTGCGCCATGATTAGATTTAGTAGCCATAGCTTTTTTTTCTTACATTTCTCTTGTTTGTCAAGGTTGTTTGTTGATCATTAATATTAATTCATTATGTTGGGTTTTTAATGGTGGTTATTCAAAATTTAAAATGTCTATTGATTAGTGAAATATTATGTCTCTTAGATATAAAAAAAAAAAAGGTTGTATCTTTTATTAAAAAGGCATTTTGGTGTTGTATGGCTTACTATAAGTACATATCTTTTGGAGTCTAAATCTTTATTTCTTTTTCATTCTTCACTTTTCTCCAAATATTCTTCATTATTTCTTTTTTAAATTTCTTCAAGAGCAACTAGAAGATTTAGGAGTTTTTAGGATTTTCTATCTGAGTGCATATTAGAATATCCTTGAAGGTTTCATTGTATCTTGGAAATAGGACACTATCAATTTCTATTTGCACCAAGATAGTGACGAAAATCTACTCTGAAGAAAGCACTCGCCATAGCATGCCTTGAACCCAGTTTTTCACATTTAAACTTTCTCTTTCTTTTATTGTTAATTATTTGTTTATTTGTCTTTTTTATGTGTTTTTCTTTGTATTTCATCTTTAATTTTTTTCAACATTTTTAGAGTAGATAATTTTTTCATTTAAGAAAATAAAAGATAGCTTCCATAGAAAAACAAATTTCTATGAAGCCAGAAAAATTTTTTGAAAAAATTTCTGTAGATGGCAAAAACAAATACATTTTGGTTGACCTTAAGACTTTTTTCTGTTATCTCTAATCCTAGTGTGTCATGAAAGAAAAATTCCAATCCTATTGATCTTGCAAATGGAAATTCTAGTTTTAACTTGAATAATGAACATAGATAACCAAAACAAGTATATAAGGATTATCTTTGTCATGGCTGCATTTTGTCAACTTTGTCTAGTAATTTTTTACGATATTTTTTTTACTTCAAAAGCTGCACATGAATTATGAGATGCATTAAAAAAGAAATAAGGTAAAGAAGGTGAAAAATCTTGATAACTATATTATAGGAAAATATATGAATTTTAAAATGATTGATAATAAATCTATAGTGGAGCAAGCACAATTTCAAGTTCTAATTCATGAGTTGAAACAAAAGAAAATTGACATGTGAGAAATTTCATACGGTTTTTTGCTTGAAGAACTTCTTCCAAAATAGAAACCTTTACTTTATCCCTTAAACATAAACATGAAGCTCTTACTATGGACAATTTAATTGTTTCTCTCCAAATTAAAGAACAAGAAAGAGATAAGGATAAAGTATTAAATGAGTTTGAAAATAAAGTGAACACTACTGAAGGAAAATTTCAAACTAGAAAAAAAAAATTTCAAAAAGATATTCTTGTTAAACAACAAAATGATTTTTAAAAGAAAAAGAGATGTTGCTTTATGGAAAATCAGGCCATATGGCAAGGGTTTGATGACATCGCAAGGGGCAAAAAACATATGAAACATCGACATCACAAGTCACAAGTTAATGTTATGACTAGTGTGACTGACACAAGGTTTATATCAATCATTAGTATGGTCAATTTAGTGTGTACATCTACTAATTAGCAGATTTACACCCTTGCAAATATCTATCTCTGTGCTGACCAATTGTTATTTTCAAAACGTTAGGTTATTGATGAAAAATCAATGAAAATGGGTAATGCTCTGTTGCATAAATGAAAGGAAAAGAAATGATATATTTGTTACTAACTTCTAGGAAGACTATATCTCTTCATAAAGTGCAACATGTGCCCAACATTAGAAAAAATTTAATTAGTGGCTATTTTCTTATTAAAGATGGTTATAAATTATTGTTTGAGTCTAATAAAATTATAATTAGTAGGAATCAATCCTTTATAGGCAAAGGATATGTTTTTTAAGGTCTTTTCAAGTTAAATGTGTTGAAAGTCACTTGTGATAATAAAAGTAAGAATAGTAATTTTTTTGTTTATAATATTGTTCATTCCCTAATGTTTGGCATGGTCGTTTGGGACATATTAATAATATTTCTATTAACAGAATGATGACTGTAGATCTTATTCCTAAATCTGATATAAACTGCATGAAAAATGTGAAACTTGTGTGCAATCTAAATTACCTAGGAAGCCTTTTAAATCTATAACCATAGAATCTACAATCTTAGAATTAATATATAGTAATGTTTGTTATATTTAGGTTTACTATAGAAATGGTGAGAGATATTTTATGACTTTCATAAATGACTTCTCTAAATATTGTTATGTCTTTCCGATTCAAACAAAAATAAGGTTTAGGATATGTTTACTTCATAAGAAGTTGAAAATTGGAAGAAAAAAATAATTAAAATCTTTCATATAGATAGAGGAGGAGAGTGTGTTTCTACAAAATTTTTGAACTTCTATAATGAAAATCAAATTATCCATCAAGTATCTCCTCCTTACACTCCTCAATCAAACAGTGTGGTAAAGAGGAAAATGCTACTTTAGTAGAAATGATAAATTATATGTTATCAAGCTTTGGGCTGCTAAACAATTTATGGAGTGAAGCACTATTGACTGCATGTCACATTTTAAGTAGAGTTCCTTATAAAAAATTAAATAAAACTCCATATTAATTATGGAAAGGGAGAAAACCCAATTTAAATTATTTAAGAATATAAGGGTGCTTGGCAAAAGTAAAAATTCCAAAAATTAAAAGGAAAAAACTTAGACCTAAAACTATTGATTGAGTTGGCTATTCCCAAGATAGTATCACCTATAGGATTTGAGTAATAAAAACTGAAATTAGTGATATAAATGCTAGCACTATCATAAAATCGAGAGATATTATATATATTTTGGATATCTTACCCTTGAAAAATACTATAATAAATTAATACCCTTTGATAGCATTCCAATTTCGATAAAGCATGATGAGGAAGACAAAATCGATAAGGAAGGTCCTAGAAGAAGCAAAAAAGCAAGAGTAGAAAAAACTTTGAAAATGGCTTCTATGCATATTTAATGGCAGATGATCTTTGAATATATAAAGAGGCCACATTACGTCTAAATTCAAATTCTTAGAAAGATGTCATAAATGATGAAATGGAGTTATTAGTAAATAACAAGACTTGGATTTAGACCGAATTGCCTAAACATATAAACATACAGACCATAAGTGGATTTTTTAAAAGAAAGTGAGGTCAGATAGGTCTATAAAAAAATTCAAGGCATGGTTAGTTATAAGAGGCTACTCCCAAAAAAATAGGATTTGACAATTTTAAACTTGTTCTCTTATAGCAAAAATAATGACAATTCAAGTGCTTTTTGCTTTGGCATCCATATATAAGTTAAAAGTCCATTTGATGACATTAAAACCACATTTCTAAATGGCGAGTAAGAAAAAGAAATATACATGGAATAACCTAAGGGACTTGTTATACCAGGTTAGGAGAA
>JBBYHO010365479.1:7415-27753 GCA_038382025.1 Adansonia gregorii
TTTGATTTTGCTGCTGCTGCTTCTGATCATTGACAAGTTTCTTGCACCTTAATTGTGGCCGGAAGATATGGAAAAATAAAATGGGGAAGTAAGAAGAAATTGGAGTCCAAAATTGATTGTCAATTTCAATATATTTGCTATGCATTTTCTTTCCTTTTCGTCTCATTTATTAAAAGCATTAAATGATAGTATATTTCTTCTCATTATTCGTTCGAATCTCCTTTCGATCCGGAAAATGAAAACAATCCTTTCTCCATCATTTTCTTTTGTTGCATGCATTTTGTCTCAAAACAAACCGAATTTCAATTTTGATAACCTATATTATGAATAGTACTTTTGTTGAATAACAATAATACGCCATCTTTCATTTTTATATATTAAAAATGAGGGATTAAAGTGGAATTCTTAAAAAAATTATAATTAATGTATTAATAATATATAAATCTATATGCAAATGATGTCACCTTATTAAAATAAATTTTATTTGTTAACAATGTATAAATGCATATACTATCATTGCATCAAAACATACACCAATCGTTGGACCTAATGATCAAGAACCTTTTCTTATAAAAAAAATTTCAATTCTTTGTTATATATATTTGGATACTTAATTTAAAATTAGTTTTTGGATATATCAATATTGAAATTTTTTAAATTTATAAATGAGTGTTACGTGTTAATTTTTTTATATATATATAAAGATATTGGTCACTTATTAACATCACTTATGAAATTTCGAAACTATATTTATTTTATAATAGAAAAAAAGGATCATCTCTTCTCAAAACAAACAACACTAATGCAAACAAGTAGACCAAAGAATAATGGGCAACTTGTACAACAATCCATGTCTCTAAGGCAAAGATTTAGAGGGGCAAATTAGTTAGGTTAATGCATTTTGTGCATGTACATAAAAAAGTGGGGTAACCTTCTTTTTTGCGTTTTCTTTCATATCATTCAAAGTTTTGATGTCTCCATCTCCCTTGTTTGCTTCCAATGGCCAAACTCTCCTTGATATTATTCGAACCTTAGGTATATATGATATCTAGATAAGATACACCTGATTTGGACTGTTTTGCTCTGTGCTGCGTGTCCCTCTTGACAGCACTACATGCTGGTCCCTCTTTCATAGTCTTCACCATTAGCATCACTTTATTCCCATTTCCAAACTTTGGTAAAATTGAAGGGGGAAAAAACAACGCTCATAGTCATATTTCGCATGTGTTTTCGTTTCAAAATATGTTAAATGGCAAATAAAAAAAATAGAATTATTATTATAAGAATAAAAACCATCATCAACGCATGTGTGTATATATATATATATATGTGGCTTTGCATTTGAAGCACCGTGCATCAAATATAACTATATGATCATCCTCATCGATCTTCATCATTGCATGGTGCATGCACACGTGGCTAAAAGTCATGTGTGGGTCCATTTTTCATGTGTATGCCCATGCTGTTATCATGTGGTGTTAGCCTGCTAGTGCATCCAACAGTGATTGAAGTCAAAAAGAAAAAAAAAAAAAATAGGCCTAAAGTGTTGAATAATTGTAAGTGGGGAGACTAAAAGAAAAAAAGGAAAAAATGAATAAAAAGAAGAAGGTTGGAGACGACAGGAATTCCAACTAAAACAACTGGTCGAAAATGAAGTTTGGCAACCAATTCAAGACTCTAGCTGTAGTTCTTTTCTGCTTTGAAAATTGAAAATTCAAAGACATAGGGACCAAGTTTTTTTTTTAAATGGAACTGCAATCAATCTTTTGGGGGATTGTGGCTTTCCCCAGAGACCCATACTTATTTAGCAAGAAATTTCGAGTGGATAATGATAGAGTTTTGAAAGTGTGTGAGATTTGTCCCCACATTGCTGGGAAAATTCGGTGGGATTGGAGAGGGGGTGGAGTGAAATGTACAATCATCCAGAAAACGAAATCACTCATTAATTTTACTGGAAAAATTCTCTGCACTTTACTAGCTACAGTTTTTATCATGCTGTTCCCTGTTGTCGTTCCTACTTGTTTTAGAGCATGGTTCTAGGTTTTTAATGTCTACTGATTTCAGCTGTATGATTTAACTCCCTTTTTTTTTTTTTTTGGCAGATTGGGAAAAATGAATATACAATTTGCGACAGAATGATGAAACATTTCCACCTAAAGAAATCTTAATACTTCATGTTAATATATGTTTTTTATATAAAAAATCATAATTTAAAAATTAAAAAAATTACATATATTAAAATCCAAATTCGTAACTAATAAGTTATCATACAAGGTAAAGAAAAAAGACGAGATTTCTGTAGTTTTTTTTTTTAGTTTTAAATGCTATTTACAATCTTACTTTATTATCATACATGGCCAATTAAAAAAAAAATGTATGTTCTCATAATTGATTTTAGGCTAAAATATTACTTTAATTTTAGTTGTCTAGATAGGTTGATAATCCTACTCGTTTAATTAAGCCGGGTTGCTCCATATATCATAAGATCAAATGTCTTAATCTCACCATTTATGAGAAAGGATGCAAACAATTTCATGTGAACATAAAAATCTATAAAGCTGATTAGACATGTGATTAAATTGATAATTATTAGATTAGATTAGATTAGATTAGATTAGAAAAGACTATGAAAATTTTGACAAATTAAATTATTTATTATTGTAATTTTTTAAAAAAAGTTTCAATTCATAAAAAAGTGTACTACTAAGAATTTTTCATATCTTTAAGCAGCACATGCACGTGAATACAACGAAATGGACAGCCCCCAAGCCAACTAAACATTATCATATAATTATAAAATAAAAAATAATATAATTGCATTACAGGCTGGCACAATCTTTAAAAGATTGGATGAAAAATTAAAATACTAAAACTTTTAATTCTCGATTCAATTTATTCAATTACAAAAATAATTTAATTTTTAATGTTATATAAATATTAAATAAAAATATACTTTTATTCAATGATTAAGTAAGGATACAAGGATTTAAATATAATTATGCACAAAAAACATTTAAAATCAGTTCAACATCAATCTAGTTTGATCTATCATGGTTTCAATCGATTATTTTGATATGTTCTTAATCGATTTCATTTTTTTCTCACTTTTATGTGTGTTATTGGATCAAACAAATCTTCAGTTTCTAATTCAGTCAATTTGATCGATTCGATCTTATTTTTTTTATTGAATGGGTGGTCATGAAACATATGGTGCTGTCCTCGACTTCTTGGCTTTATTCTCCAGCATACATTGGGGGCTATTCTCCATATCATAATTTAGGTATCTCTATTAAGCTAGCAAAAAAAAAAAAAAAACCCAAAAAACAATTTGACTTTCCCTCCCCCAATAATTACCAAAATTTGTTCAGGTGAACCACTTGGTATGAGGTACCCAGCTTATGAATAAGCATATAGCAACATTTTCTTCTTGTTGTTCTTGTGAATTTGAACTTGGTTTTTTTGTCATTGATGAATTAAAATGTATTCAGCAAGCAGGAGGCTTGGACCATGGGGTGTAATTAAGCCATGGCTCGGACGAGAAAAAATGAAAGCCCACAAAAAAACTAATCAAGGGCATTTTAGAGGGAGAGATAGAGGGGTCATGGTCAATGTTGGGTGAACCACGGACATAAGAGTCGGAAGAGATGGACCAGTCAGCCGAAGGGGCAACGCAGGGGACCATTTGGGGTGAGAGAGGAGATTTAGACTTCTGAGAGTGACGGTGCCAAACGGAGGAAAGGTTTCCTTTTACAATTCACATTTTAACATCAAACTTTAGGGATGCATATTTCAATGTAACCCGTGCATTTATTTTTTTAGTACAATGTCACAGTTTGAAAATATATATAAAAAAGTTGTTGACGTTAAGATCAAATCTCACGCATCCTATAAGCTACTTTCTAAAAATAATTAAATGAACTAATGTGAGTATTAAACTTGTTCATGTTGAATAGCTCATCTAAATAATAATTCAAGTTTAAAATATTTTTATTTAAATTTAATTATATTAATATAGATTTTTTTTTAAATTAACATTATTTTAAATATTAATAAAAATTTTCAGACCAATTTAGATTCAACCCACCCTAACCTTAATAAAAATATATATATATATAAATTATAACTTGAACCATGACCAATATCCATTGGTTGTCCATTTTTCTTTCTTTTTGAACCTCTTTGTTGTAGCATTTTAAAAGTCATTTCATCCTTTCACCGGCCTTTTTTTTTCCCTCCCCCCCCCCCCCCCGCCCGATGAAAAGAGACATTTCTTGAAGAAGTTCGCTCAACTTGGTCCAACACAGAGATATGGCTACATTTGGATTTGGTCTAATGTTTGAAGAAGTTGAATGTGGGTTTTTTGGGCTTTGAAACTGATAGCTGGACTAGTATATTGGGTCGTACCATTCCGGCCGTTTACCCTCTGCAATTGTCAACGTGTCACGTGGTTCGACCCTGATGAGTTTGTTTGCATAATTGACCAACGCAAAATTATGTGGAAGTTGAGGATGGAACACAAATTATATAAAAAAGATCGGAGTTCGTTTTTGATCGGAAAGTTTTTTAGTTTTATAGTTATTTATTTTTAAATTAATTTTTTTTAAGTATATCTAAGGGGTATGTGTCACTCATTAGATGAAGAATACAAATCATTAGATGAAGAATACAAACAATGTTGGAAGGCAAGGTTCAGTGGTACAAATTTATCTTTATATTTAATCAGATCTAATAAAATGTCATCTCTAAGAAAATTTTATGTTAGATTAAAAACGCTAACTATAACCTTTCTTTTAGGCTCAGCCCATGAAATGCTCTAGGCATGCAAATGGCTCGGAATAAGAAAAATATCCATCATATAACGTTATGCAGCACTTACTGAGTTTCCTACATGTAGTAAATCACAAAATAACTCCCTAACTAGCATTGGCCTGGTATCCCTCAACAACGAACACCCCTTCCAAGTATGGCTTATGCCGCTTAGCGTGACAAAAACACGATATTCTTTATAACAGGCTATAAAATAGTTCGCTCTGTGCTCGGCAAACGACACCGTGACTTGAAGGGTTGGCTGCAAGCTGGTCTATAAACATGAGGAGAAACTACTACTTGCTTCGCGGTCTGATGTGGGACTTGACTTTAAGGGAATCATTCATTATTTCAACTTTTACCCACTTGTGTTGCTGATTTGCTATAACCAAACTCGAAGTTTTTGGACAATTAATTTTCATTTATCAATGTGATTAATCATCATACTAGAGACAGAAAACTTTTTAGTCTTTTGCTGCATAATTGTTTATTTGTTCTTAGCATAGCCAATTTTCAATTAAAAAAAAAAGGTTGAAAGCCTAGAGATTTGTGAGCTAAAAGCTTGTTACAAATGCTTTAAGTGAAAATTACGGTCAGCTGTTTGGTAAGGGTGAAAATTAGTAGTAACCATTTCTTTACTTAAAAACTGAACATATACCCAAATAGGCAAATGGCAAGCATTTTCAATCTGGTGCAAAAAGTGATTTGATTCTTGGAAATCCTTTCTAAAACTATGTTAGCTAAAACTATGAGGTTTATCAGAATTAACGAATTACGATTTTAACTACGAATTGGAGTGAAGAAACTTTAGGCAAATGCAACTCCCAAGTACAATGAAAGCCACCAACCTAGACCATGAGCCTTTTTGATTATCGATTGACCCGTCTGAGTAGGTATATTAATCCGGTTGCTCATGCTTGTTTTTTATAAGCATTGATCACCTCTCCCCTTTAGTCTGTCCAGGGTGGTAATCAAATTGTTACCAAAGCATCAGTCTAGCTCTCAGTATAGGCAAATCAAGAAACCTAGAATGAGCATGAAGAACCAGTCATCCAATCGAACAAAATCATAAGCATGAAGCAACTAACAAAACCATAGTTTTTGTAAACCATTTTGGTAATTTTGTAGCTGCAGAAATACTACTGTGATAAACTAAGTGTTGCCTCCTATGAGCTCTATCTTTAATCTGAATGTCCAATATACCATCAATCTGTTTATTCTGCCATTGACATTACAAATAATTACACACAATATCTGCGAAACAGAAATTTGCAGGATGGAGTTCAGCTTCTTAAATAATATATATATACACACACATATATATTTGCTTTGAAAGAAAATGTAACAGCAGACCATTCAAATTTTTGACAAAAATGTAGAAATCATTTTGGGGAAGTCATTTTCTTTAAAAGCTAAAAACGGGGCTTTAATATATTTTTTGGTATAAGAGAAATCATAACTCAAAAATAAAAGAAAACATTGTAAATATTAAGATTTGAGTCTCAAACATGTTAATTACTATCTTTTAATAATATCTATGTAAACAAAATCAATTAATCGAAATCGAAATTCAACAATTAATATATTTCAATTTCATTTAACATTATCCGTTAATAATAGTATACACATTCCATTCAAATCCTCGTTATCCAATAACATGATTGACTCTTTTGAGTGCTTTCCAGAATGACACTTGACCAATGATGCTTGAATTTTGTCTTTCAAAACAATAAAAAAAAAGGAAAAAGTAAAAAAAAAAAAAAAAGATATAGGAGAAGTTGCGGTAGTTATTTCAGTTTAATTAGGAAATAAAATGTCAAAACAAGTGTTATCTCCACTCACTACTCTTTAAAACAGCTTAACCACACCAACTTTCAATTTATTTAAGACCATATATATATATATATATATATTTTTCCCACTAGCAGCTTTTACCTTTACATGACAAAATTACCAAATAATCATTGCAAACAATAGAAATTAGTTTTTTTTCTTAAATAAAAATACAAGGTTTGATTATCTTGATTATTAATTAAGTGATTATTTAAACAATGTCTGGTATAGAAATTTCGGAAATGGAACAAGGTATAGGAAAGGGAGAATCAACAACTGCCAATAAGCTGTGCTATTCACCTGAGGCAGTTCAACTTCTGCAAAAGGTAATAATTTTCTCAATTCCCATTGCATTAGCTTGAATAAATATGTTTTCCAAAAGATTATTAAAAAAATTGGGTTTTATTTTACGGACTCGGTTTTATATATCTTTTTTTTTTCTTCTGTCAGGTGATTGCGCAGATCATGGGAACATATTTCGTAATATTTGCAGGGTGTGGTTCGGTGGTTGTGAATAACTTATACGATGGCACTGTTACATTTCCTGGAATCTATGTCGTTTGGGGTCTTGTTGTGATGGTCATGGTTTACTCCGTTGGTCATATTTCTGGTGCTCATTTTAATCCTGCTGTCACCTTTACTTTCGCCATTTTTCGCCATTTTCCATTCAAACAAGTAAGAATTAAAAAATAGTATTTTAATCATGTTCAATTGTTCGTGCACGTGTGAAGAGATTTAAATTTTAAATCTACTTTAAATTATTACGAACACAATCTATAATAAATCAACCAAAACTTGGTTCAAATATCATTAGTCACAAATTCAAATATAATATATATATAAGATCAAGCTTATAAAAAAAATTCAAGTAGAAAGACAAAACATTAGGGTAAAATTAATACATTAATCATAATTAGCATATAACTTTTTCAATTGATATAAATTTTTTATAGCTTAGTTCAAACTTAAAAAAAATAAACTTGAATTACTGACATTCGAATCTAATTTTTAAAAATAATTGTATAAATAAATTGTAAACTAAATTTAAATTTGTTTGACTATTTATTGATATGATCAAAACATTAGCTTCCTCCAACAAAAGTGACGAGGATTAATTTATACGAGTAATTTGTTGCAGGTGCCTATTTATATAGCGGCACAGTTGATAGGATCAATTCTAGGAAGCGCAACCTTACATCTCCTTTTCGATGTAAATCAAGAGGCGTATTTTGGAACAGTACCATTTGGACCTTATCAACGAACTCCAATCATTGAGTTTATCATTTCATTTCTCTTGAAATTTGTCATCTCCGGCGTAGCAACTGATAATCGAGCAGGAAGTAACATCATATATACATATTAGGTTTTTCATTCCATTTCCCTCAAATTTAAACTAAATATGTTCATATTTAACTTAAATCTGAGTCTAAATCTAAATTTTTTTAAATTTATGATTTAACTCGTGCATTCATTTTACTATTTTAAAAATTATAATATTTTATATTAATATTTATATATTTTTAAAAATTAAATTTAAATTAAATTTAATATTAGATGAACAGTAATTCAAATAAAGTTGAAATAATTTAAGTTGTTAAATTTTATATTCATATTTGATCTAATATGAATCGGATCGAAGAAGCTGCTTTCTGAGCAAGTCTAGTTTAAAAAAGCTATAGGTTAGTTTCAATTCAAATATGAAAGACTAAATTGTCATGGTTTTATTTTGCAGATTGGAGAACTGGCTGGATTTGCAGTTGGAATGACAACATTATTAAACGTCTTCATTGCTGGGTAAGTTTATCATTCCCATAGTCAGTTAATATTCCTTCATTTCCTCTAGATTTGCTTCTTTTAATTAACATTTTAAAAAAAATGATAGACCGATTTCTGGGGCGTCCATGAACCCTGCCAGGAGTATTGGACCAGCTCTGGTGATGCGTGTATATGAGGGCCTGTGGATTTATGTGGTTGGACCAATCTTGGGCAGCATATCGGGAGGATTTGCTTATAACTTGATTAGATTTACTAACAAACCCCTAAGTGAACTAACCAAATCAGCTTCTTTTATGCAGAGCCTGTCCAAAAGCAATGCCGGCTATATTTTTTTTTTTTTTTCATCGTTTTATTCAGTGAGCTGCTAACGGAGGAGCTATATGGGTTTCTATTTATACTACAAGTCGGAAAAAAAAAATGTTCTTACCTATTATTAATACATTTTAATTATCAAATCTGATACTTAATTTTTTTATACAATTATTTTTAAAAAATAATATTTAATATATTTATAATTTGAATTTTAATTTTTACTACCCCTTGGACATCCATCTTAAGCAGCTCATAAGCCAGTTGTTGTGTTCATCTATCTTCATCAACATGACCAAGTAAAATATTGTAGTTATGTATTGAAATTCCTTTACTTGAAGAATGAAAATTCCGGATTTTAATTGTGGGATCATTTGATCAAATTGTAAAATATATTGAGGTTTCATCGTAATTTCCAGTTAAAACCCAGTGTTAAATAAGAAACAAATTTGAAAACAAAATTAAATAGGCATAACATACATAAAAATGTTACAAAAAGAAAAATTAATATGAAATTCTAATCATGTTGGATAAAACCAAAATAATATCCCAAAAAATAATACCCATTGCCGTCACTATTCTGTATATCAAAGGCAGAGGGTACTTATATACCATAAGAGCAAGAGGATACAGCAAATAGCGAAGTCTATATTATATAATTATTTGCATGATTAATTCAATTGTCAGCTTCTGAAATGAAAAAAAAAACCTGAAAATATTGGAATTTAGAATCATATAGTATGATAGCAGATAAGGTTACTTTCCCACGTGCAAAAGCTATTTGACTACATGCATCTCCGACATCCCTTTCTTTATCTTTCCTTCTCACCTGTTTGATTGAGCTTTAGAAGCCGAGAAGATAGATCAAACACATGGACTCACATGAATTATGCAGTTCCTGCCAGATACATATCAATTATCCACCATGCATGCCTAAAGCTAAGCCTGCCTCCCCCCCCCCAAGCGATACATGCTTAATATGTCTCTCTTCTCGATTACTAATTTTAATTTGGATGCAAGCCGTCATCACTCTGTAGTGGTCATTTTATAATTAAATTTTATGAATTCAATCATAAAGCGTATTTATAAACATCAGAAAAAACTTGCTCCAATTTTTACATTTGGATCTTCAATTCCAATTCTAATGACGGGGATGTCACTTTAGGAAAACAGTGAAGTTCTTGCCTAATACCAAGTAAATTATGAATACTTGAGATTGAAACTAAAACCAATGTATTCAATCACTTGACATTTAAAACTGTTTTTTAATGGTTATATTAACTGTCAAAGACACTGTTTTTCTATTTTGTTTAGAAGCGAGAAACAAAAAATGGCGCTTGAGACCGAGAACCGCAGCGTGAGTCTTGACCGTAATCACGTGGAGCCCAGGTGTATGACGTGTAGGGTGGATATGAAGCTAGAATCTTAGGACTGCAGGAAAAAAAAAAAAAGGCAAAAAAATGATTATGACGAGATAATAATGGCATTTGTACTGGGACGTAGCCGACCCTGTACCTTCGATGTGGGCGGGATTTGCAAAGACATGGACGGCCCATGCACGTGCACGGGGCCTGCTTTAGAAAAATGAAAATAAAAATTGGATGGTCCTTGCTTAAATATATAATTACATTGTACAAAAATAAATATATAAATAATTAAAATTTTATATAAAATAAATTATTAATATATTAAAATTTATATAAATAAATAATATTTTAAATATAATTATAATATTTAAAAATATAAATATATGAATACAGTGTAAATGTAAAAATTATCGAATCAACTTCATACCTTCCTAATCTAATGTTTCTTAATCATGGCTTCAGTCCAAAACCTTTATCATCGTTTCCTCAAAAGGCTTTAGGTCCTACCTTAAAGATCCCGTATCCACATATTTATCCATATTCATATTTGGCTCTTATTAGTGTATCCAATCATCATGGATTAAAAAGTTGATTCCTTATATTTCTTTTTTGATTAGGGTCAAATGGATTTAAAAGTTGATTCCTTTTATTTCTTCTTAATTAGGGTCTAATAATTTGGGCATGAAAGATAAATCATTTTTATTTAAGATAAAATAATAATAAATAATAAAGAAAACGACAATAGGCAGCCAATTTGTTGCTTTTAAAATTATAGTTATTAATTTATTAAATGTAATTGAAAAGTCATAAGGCAACAACCTTCTTTTGTTGTTAAGAATGTATATAGCATCTTCACTTGCATTTTAGTACTATATGCTAAAATATTAAAGTTAGTCTAAATTAAGAAAGATGAAATCTCAAGTTCCTTATTAGTTCATCGTTAGTTAATCATGACGTAATGATAATGATAATGATAATGATATAAAAAGGATAGAAATATATAAACCTAATAACATTAGAGTGGATTTACTTAAACGCATGAATGCCATGTGAACTTACGAGCATCACAAGATAATAATATAATTTCCAGGACACAAGGTTTTATTAAGGTCTAAAATGACGCTAAATGGTTAAAATCCTTTTTCATTTCATTCAACAAAAAAAAAAAATATTGTCATGATGATTAAACAATAAAAGAAAACTATATAAAATGATATTATGAGTTATTGTATGACTGTTGTTAGATTATAATCCATAATATATTATTTTTTCAATATTAATATAAATGATGAATATCAGTATAATTTAAATTAATTAAATTTTGATATCCATTTTTATTTTTTACATATAATAAAATAAATTCATGTATTTATAGTATATTCATGTTATTTTATATTTATACTTTATTTTAAAAGTTATTTTCAAATTAAAATATTTTATATAATTTATTATAATAATTTAATTTTAAACTTAAATTTATATTTTTTTTATTATAATCATATATAATAGATTTTTAATAATAATAAAATTGGAAGAAAGCGATGATTGAAATAATGTTATACATAAATAATATACTTTTTCTTTTCAGTGCATAATGTTAAATAAAGTTTGAAGTTCTTGTAGTAGCTGTTTGGTAAAACGTCAAAACAGATTGCTTTTGTTTCTAAATGCTACTCACTATACTACACGATCCTTTTCTACTTAACTTTTCGCATTTTGCACATTGGCAAACGGATCCGAATTCGTAACAGTAGATACACTCATACAAAGACTGTACGGTCGTGGTAGCAAACAATATTGCTGGGAAAGTAAACAACAGATTAACGAAGCTGACACGTGGAACAGTCCCCTACACTCACATTACGAATTTCACATTAGAAAACGCTGTCGTTTGAAGTCAACGACGAGCTTTATCACGATTCTTCTTCTTCCCTCTGATCTGTAACCACAGCCGTCCGATTGTCATTGTGGTGGGAAACAAGACGAAAAAGACAATCAACCCCCCATGATGAAAGATTTTATTTAATTGTATTTTTTAAATGAAAATAACGAAATGATTGAAATGGGTTTGATTCGATCGATGAAACTTTTTAAGCTCCTCATTGCGTTCACAAACTTTTTACACTTTACAGACGAACAAATTCACAAAAGACGGTTTTTGTAAGAAAGATCTGGAAAGAAAAGAAGAGAAAAAAGAAAATCTTCGAGCTTTGGTTTTGGTATTTTACTTCTTTTTTTTTTTTTGGGGGGGGGGGTGTTACTGGCAAAGCACGTTAAGTTAAGATTCTTTTATAACTGTTGACGTTTTTTTTTTTTTAAGAAATGTGTTTTTGTTTTGAATTTGATTAACTTGATCTGTTTGACGGAAGCTAAGGATGTCGGTTACTCACTTTTGAATTTTTTGAGGTAACTTTGTTTTTTTTTGGAGCTTGATTTTGGTTGCAAATGGCGGGAGAGATTCAAGAGCCTCTCGGCTTTAGTTTTCAGGTATTAATCTTTTCTTTCTTTATTCATTTTCGGCAAGTGTTCGAAATTTGGGTTATATGTTTATTAATGGAAATGTTTTTGTTAATTGGGTAATTTTTAATGATGAATCCTATCGTTTAACTGATGAAATTCATTCATTTTATTTTGGATTTTTTTCCATATAATTTTGGACTAAAACAAAAAAGAAAACAAAGTACAGTTTACTATATATATATATATATATATATATATAGATATAGAGAGAGAGGGGGGGGGCAAATACTGGTTGGTGAAGTTCATTTGCAAAGTGAGCTTGCTTCTTATTTATAGTTTGGTTTTAATTTTTGATCTGTTTCCGCCATGGATGATTGAAGTTTAAGCATTTTTAATTTATTAACTTGTTATTTAGGTTTCAGTTTCTCTTAGTCCATTACTTGATTGATTGTAGCTTGATCATGATCACTGTTCCCTATGTCAATATTTGATGTTACTAAAAAGAAAAATGTCATATGTACATGAAAACAGTTGTGTACATTTATATGTATGTTTCTTCCGTGTATACAGTGTCGCCCATGTAGAAGAAGGTCAAAAAGTTTATAAAACTGCTTCCTATTTATCGAAGATCCTTTCATTATCTGTTTCCATTAATAAATTTCAAGCTTCTTTTACTTTTGTTTGGCAAAAGAGGCAGGGGGTCTGGGTGTAGGGCCGACTACTACTTATTTTGGTATACGACTAGAAAGTTATCATACACACGGGTAAACATACATAGCATAAGGATCTGATTTGCACCAGAGTTGTTATCCTTATGAGGGATAATGGCTCGTAATCGTCATTCAAACTTGAGCGATCCTAGACATTAATTTGGACAGCACACATAAACAGTTGATGATAAGTGTATTAGATTTGGATAGTAATGTTGAGGATCTGAAGTTGGGATATGGAGAACATGAATGCCGATTTCAGACAAAGAACTGCTGTTATCCATATTGATATGGTATGTATTTTAGCCACTAGTTTTGACACTAACAGATAAACTTAGAGTATTAGTCTATCAGATTTGATGATTATTCCTTTTCAGATTTCAAACTGTCCATGGCACCAGTTTTGCGCCATTAGAAATATTATAGTTAATATTTCTGAAGCGTTGAAACTCCACATAAGATTGTCATTAGCTTTAATGGCTTACAGTATCTCTCAATACCATTTAAGTGCTGGTGAATTTTGATCTTGCTAATGCAACTCTTTTTTTTTTTTTTTTTTGATGGTTAAGGTTGCTAAGGTTTGATACTTGATAACTGGAACTAAGAGTTCACTCTACCGACAGACCAAATGACTGTTGGCTATAAAAATACAATTTACTTTATACGGTAGTAGATAATTTGTCTACCTTTTTGATTTATTCTAAATCTACCTTTTTTTTTGAGCTGGGCAGACAGACTCTTTGCCCTCTGGTTCTATTTCATTTGGAAGATTTGAAAATGAACCCCTAGCTTGGGAAAGGAGATCCTCTTTCTTGCACAATAGATATCTTGAAGAGGTTGAGAAAGTCTCAAAACCAGGTTCAGTTATTGAGAAGAAAGCTTATTTTGAAGCTCACTTCAGGAAGAAGGCGCTTCTTCTTCAAGGTTCATCCAAGGGACAAAATGGAGAAGATCAGACCTGGGGGAATGATGTTGTGGAGAATGAGGGTTACAAAGAATATCAAACTGTTGAGAATGATGCTGCAGAGAACGAGGGTTATGGATATGAATCTGATAGCATAAGTAAAGGTAGCCATTACAATCATTTGGATGAGAATGGCTTGGATGATGCAGACTACAGGGAAGATTTTTGTTGTGGAAATCAAGGAAGCCTATTTGATCATGAAAATGAAGGGAACCAGTTTGATCATGCAAGTGAAGTTAGTCTGTGTGCTCACTTTAACAATAATCCTGAAGATTCTGAATATCTTAGTGAGGGTGCGTTGATTGAATGTGGAAGAGAATATCCTGGAGTTTTATCTGCACCTGAAACTCATCTTTCGGTCCCTGGAGATGCTAAACCTGAGGAAACTCCTCAAAGTGAAATTGGATGTGATAAGCTACTAATAAGCAATGATAAACCAGGGAAAGAAGTAGAGGAAAACCATGATGATGATGCAGTCAGTAATGATGAATCATTCAAGTCCAGGGATCCACCTCCCAACACTGGAACCACTAGAGAAGTCGATACTACTAAATTAGAAATTTGTCAAAGTCATTCTCCAAAGGTATGAGTTTATATTTATATTAGTTCTTGTTGGTTGAAACAGATTACCATATTGGAATTACCAAAATCAAATTCTGAAAAGTAACAGTCATGTAGTAGCTAGAAACTTCATTTCACATCATTTTCTGATGTGATGCCTGCATTTCTTTTTGTCTCTTATTCTATCTCTATTCAATAATTATTTTTAATTTTGTCTTGTTATTGCCTCCTTGTAGCATATACTTATTGATATTTTAATTGTAATTGAAGCCTGCCATTGAAAAAGATGCTAAACCAAGATTGAAGTCTCCAATTAGTCCTGATGATTCCCGGAAAAACATTTATTGTGATCGTTCAAAAGTAGCTGCAAAGGTTCAAGAGAGGAAGGGACAAGATATTACCAGAAGAACAAAAGCAGGAAAACTACCATTACAAACTGCCACTCCTACCAGACATCTGATCCACAGATCTCCAAAGAAAGAGGTGAAACTTTGGACTTCGACTTGAAAATTAAAAGAAAAAAAGTGTGAAAGGCAACATCTGCATTACCTAGTTTTTATTCTGTATTAAGAATTTTTTTTATTAAGACTTTATACTGCTATTAATTTCCTTTTCCTTTGTCTTTCATGTCCAGGATTCTGAAAGATACAATGCAAAATTAAGCACTGAGAATAAAAGGTACTTATTATTCATGCATTGTAACAGTACGTATGTTTCATTTCTAGGTACACTTCAAATGATTATTTCGTTCTTGTGACAGTATAAAAGGACCAATGACAAAGAAAGTAATTGAAGCTCGACCTTCTGCATCCAAGAAGGTTGAACCTGTTGCTCACCAGACTCCAAACAGGTATGTAGCAACATCATGGGCACTGCTTTATGCCATAAAAATTTGACTTTCAAGTATCAACCTGAATGTAGCGTATTCCTTTATATAGGCTTAAGCACACTGTCAATTCAACTAAGGCAGTTGTAAGGTCCAGTGCTGGAGTGTTCCATTTCAAAAGTGGTGAACGAGCAGAAAGGAGAAAAGAGGCAAGCAAGCATACTGTCATTCTGAAAATTTTTTTATTGTTTAGTTTAAGGATAGACTTTAATGTCTTCCTCTATTCCTTTTGTCATACAATGGTTTTCAGTTCTACATGAAGTTGGAAGAGAAAATGCATGCCAAAGAGGCTGAGATGAATCAGACTCAAGCAAGAACACAGGTAAGGGAAGCATACAATATTCAGGATTTACTATTTTAGATGAAGATGGAATGGTTTTCCTTTACGCACTTCCTTGTTAGTATTTGAAATGAAGGACCATTCTGACGTTTCTGGAATAATAATTTGTTGATAACTTTATAAATAAATTGAATGCGGTAGTCTTCTTGCAGGAGAAGACAGAGGCTGAGATTAAGCAATTGCGGAAAATCCTTAATTTCAAAGCAAAACCCTTGCCTTCTTTCTATCATGTTGTCACAAGTTCCGGTTCTAATGGAAACAAGGTAAATTAGAAGCTCAGCTATTGTTTGATTTTATAATGCAGCTCATATGTCTTCTGATGTGATCGGTTTACATCACAAAAAGCATGCACTCATGACATGAATGCATGTCAAACGTGGAGGTTCTTATGTTGGCCTGTATATAATCATACTCTAGCATAATAGATTTAATTCCTCTTCATCATTTCTTATGTACGTATCTTAAAAAGCTTAATATGTTTGACATTGCTTGTGGAATATCTATTTACTTGTATGAAGCAATAGTACTAAAGGATAGAGTATTTAGATTTTGTTCTTTGCACAATTGTTATAGGCTTTTGTATTTTTGTTGTTTTGTGTGCAAAACTAGTTTCTTCATGTTTCTGCTGGATGTTTTCGTGTTGGTTTTAGTGAACTCCCTCCTTTTCAGGCTGCATCATCTACCATGAAACCAGCTAAAGTACAAGTGAAGTCAGCAAGTCGAGGACTGGGAGCTACACCAAGATCACCATCACTTTCCACGGAAGCAAATAAAGAGGTCCTTTCTGCTAGTGGATCTGTAGGTAAGTTGAATTGTCATACAGATGAGTCATCATCTCAAGCTGGCATCGTACGCTTGACTGCACCTTCTGGTAATCAAGGCTCCTTTGCATCTGCAACACAAAACATTATCCTCTCAAAGAAAGAGAGAGAGAAAGAGGGCAGTAATTTGCCAAAACATCGAATATCAGAGAGCGGTAAGGTTGTAAAAGTTCTTAAGAATGGTGGCAGGCCAAAAGTTGGAGCCCAGGGAAATAGCCAAGAGGTTACGAGGAAGAATATGAAAAGTGCTGGAATTGCCAGTGATTCTGGTATGTGTCGTTTGGCAGTTATGGCTTCCTGAAATGATCTTGCCATGGTGTCTCATCCTCACACATTCGCATTTACCGGGGCAGCCAACACGGGCAATCCTCGATTCGAGTCATGCGTTGCCTTCAATACACACTTGAGTTGAGCTGTGCCAAGAATGGTCGATGGTGTCAGGTTACAAAGGAAATCAGACTTCATGCAGTGGTAGATAGATGGGCAAGGCCGATAATAGATTTGTTGATTGTAGACTAGTAGACAGTGTATTGGTTACTCGAGACAACTTAAAAATTATGTGGCGTGTAATGCAACATTTAGCTGGAATTCTAGGCAGTTAATAATGGTGGCACTGCTCTGTTGCACTCGAAAGTTTCCAACGTATCGTAGATAGAATTAGAAAGATGAGGTTTGAAACTAAGTGGCTTCCATTTTCATCAGTTGAGAAATTCTTTTTTTATGGCAACGAATAGAATATGAAGCTGAAAAGCAAAAAAAATTTAAAAAAACTATTATATATATTTTTAAATAAGCTTCTGTACTTTTATTATACCAAACAAGCTTTTATTTTTTATTTGTACTTAATTAAGCTTTATTTGAAGGAAAATGTTGATTTCCGTTGAGAACTTAATTAGGTATAAATTAAAATGTTAAAAATTTATTTAGGTATAAAATAAAATTACTAAGAGTTTATTTTATTTGAGTATAAATTAAAATATTAAGAATTTATTTGAATATAAAAAAATTAAAATTTATCTGAATAAATTTGTGTGTAAAAAAAAGAAGGGAATTATCTAAACAAAATAATATAGTTTGGGTTGGGGCCTTTGTTAGTCTTTTAACTAAGCGGAAAACTCCGAGAAAAGCAACACTCGCAGACAAAGAGATCAATAATAGTGTGGTCTATTCACGCAGTGCTCGACTCTTAATTTCAAAGTTTTGAACCTCAAAAGCTAGGTTAACAATAATGCTACACCGCAAAAACAAAACATGAAGAAACTCATTCAATGTAATGGAAAATTTCTGAATTGCTCCATTTTGCGCTGTGGTTGCGAGTTGGTAAAATACAAAGAGAAATAAATGCTTTTTTTGTTCACCAATCCTTGCTCTTTAGCTTTGCTTTCAGCTGTGAAAATTACGAAACCATAGATACAACTAAATTGATGGAGTTTTTAAGCATTGAGAAAATCGTTTCCTCAAGATCCATTTCGTCTGCAAATTGCCTAAATAAAGAGAAATCTAGTGCCCAAATGGGGAGAAAAAGTGAGTAAAACTAGGTCAAGATAAATGGGTTTCTTTTTAAACAAGTTTTAATTGAAGAAAAATTAATAAAGAATACTTTTGAATCATGAAATTTCCCTTTAATTGTTCAAACTTCCACTATCTTCAATTGTGAACTCAATCCAAAATAAGTGATGCAATCAACTAAGGTAATCAAAATTCCAATAAAAAACAATTAAGACAAAACATGGAGATTAAAAGATAAAACAAATATAAAAACATATTCATCATCCCATCCATTACCAAACAAAAGTGTTAAAAGAAGTGCATGGACCAATTCTTTGATTCCTTTGTCTTTCACTTCATCACCATTTCTACACCTTTATTGTTTTCTTTTTCTGCAACTAAAAACACATCAAACTCTCCATTTTTTTTAAATACTCTCATTGAACATGGCTTAGTTATAAAACACTTTCACACACAAAATTTTTATCTAGCTAGTAGTTCCCTAAACTAGAAGTAACTAGAACAATACATACAAGAAGATTTGTGGTTGCAGTCATGATCAAAAATGATTTTCCAGGACTAATTGTTGTTGATGATGATGACCGGTCATCTGTTTGGTGAGGAGGTTTTTTATAGTAGAATGGGAAATAAGGCAAGATTGGGTCAGGTGGGGGCTGACCATATAAAGAATTACCGTCCGATGGTGATGGTGGAGGGTAATATGGAAAGTTCCCGGTGGGTGTAGTGGGGTATACTCCTGTTTGTGAAGGTGGTGGATAACTAGCCGGAGTTGTTTGACTCACTGTGCCAGTCCCGACGCCGCCGCTTCCGCCACCTCCGGTGCCTGCTGGTGGTGGGTAACATGGATACGGACATGGGTTATCTTGCCTGGTTTGAACTAAGAAGCTGAGAAACATGGAGAAGAAAAAGAAGAAGAAAGTGGTAAGAACCTTGTCAAGCACAGTGTTTGCCATGTTATTGAAAGGAAAAAAAAAATGGAGGGATAGAAAGAAAAGTCTGCAAGGTTTTTTCAGGTCAAGTCCCAAAGTAGGGATCTAAAGAGAGCCAGATAAAAGGAGTTAAAAGGACCAAAAAAGTAAGTCCCTCTGTTAAAGTTTGATCCACAGTTTCTACTGTTCAAAAAACCCTCTTTAACTGTTGAAATAGAAATTAACAAAAGAAAAAGTCACATTTGGGTCCCCATGAACTTTGAAACTCGGCATGAAGACATTACAATGAGGTAATTTTAGACAGGGTTGTTGAAGATCAGCACATGGGAGCGTGAGAGGGTGGCTTCGAAGAATATTGTTCATTGTAAGAAACTAGAGCAGGACCCTCTGTTTTTTTGTTTTTTTGATAATAACGACAAATATGAGACTTCAAGGATTCCATTTGGTTTCTGTTCTTCAATTTCTTGCATTAACCTGAAGTTCTTATTACGCTAATAACCAAGAAATCAAATGCAAAACAAACCCAATTTTTCATCAAATCAAAATCAATTACCAAAATAAGAGCATTAGAGTACTTAATTTAATTTTATAATTGATACGTATTACTTTTTTTTTTACCTATGAGTCCCATTATCAAAAAAAATCCATCAATAGCGAGGTTAATTATACTTTGTTTTGTTGGAAACTGTCTGCAGGTTACGTAGAATATGGCATTTTAGTTGGAATTTGTGTTAATCTTTCCGAATTTCCAAAAGCATTCTGTACTTTTTTGAAGAGCTCAAAAAAAAAAAAAAAGTTCAGCTTTTGATGGCCGCAAGTGGACTGCCCCTGCCGACGATAAAATTAAAATCTAATAAACAGAGCATTAGCTTATAATATGTGAAAATTATGCTCTGTTTTTAGGAGTCACGCTAATGCATATTCCCAAAATAACATATATCCCCATGCATTTCTTCAATCAAGAAACTTTATCTCAATATTCCTAATCCCTATTTTAGTGCAATAATTATTCCACCAAAAAGAAATACCATAAATATTTCTTTCTTGGTGAGTTAAATTAAATAAAA
>JBBYHO010365699.1:0-23072 GCA_038382025.1 Adansonia gregorii
ATCATATTCATATGCACTATAGCATATACTAAATACCAAACAAGATCAAATAAAACTATATAGTCACATTTGGATCTCCAAATCCTTGTGGTCTAATTAATGACTACTATGTTACATATTATAAATAGAAGATTTTATTTTCATATTAGAATAGTGACATATTATAAAAGCTTTTACTTTCATACTATTCTACTTTGACTAGAAAAATTATCATAAAAATAATTTTTAACTTATATAATTTCTAGTCAAAATCACTTCTATATTGATAATAAATTTTGTAAAATAGTCCAACCTTTGATTTCGTAAAACCAACATCAATTCATGTGACAAATAATAAAATAAATTAAATACTTATAATTTTATTTAACCTTTTTAATGTGGACTACCAAAATGTGTAACCAAATATAAAACTTATTTAGGCTTATGGTTGTTTTAACCCAACTAAAATGATCCAGCTTTTATGTCCATCTGGACGTAAGCATTATGAAAACTTGAGCCTCCATTGATTTTCTTTTTTATCACTTCAATTTGTTTGTAATACAAATTTAATTAAATATATAAAAGAAAAAATACGTACCTAACGCTCCATAACATGCCATTTACACAATCTTTTTTACTCTTGCCATGTCATCCTAAACATTTGTATCTTAACATGTTTATGTTAGGCAATGATTTATTAAATGCTGGATTTTACACCTTTCATTGTATCCTCCTTCACCTTCAATCAAATTTCTCGTAAAATTACACAAATAAAACTTTAAAATTGTTAGTACGTGGGGAACCGAAAAATACGAAAAATTGATGAAAGCTTCAAGGTGTGTAACAATGTCACTTTCTTTAAGGTTTTATTCGCCCCCACCATTAATTAGGTATGCAAAAGGGTTACCGGCGTATAAACCTCGAGGATACAATGAAGCCCTATGATTGACGACGTTTTGCATTGACGACATCAATCCACTATGCACTAAGCAGTATATGACAAAACTACCAAAATTCTATTTTAGTTTTCTGTCTAGTTTTCTCTCTATATCTTCCAAATGAGAGGGGTTCTATTTATAGGCAAAAGAATGCCTCTTCATATGGATATAACTTTTCCAAATACATGTCTATTTAAATAGTCATACCATTTGGTAAATAACCAAGAGGCACCATTCTTTATAATTAAAAGAAACAACATTTGAAGACATGACCTTTGATATTATTTTGAAAATGTTCCAACAATGCGCTTGTTACACTATCCCGGTTTAGCGGCATTGGTTGACTTATAATTAGATGTTTTAAGCCCTCTGTTGTGTAAGCTTTGTCCTGTTTTTGGGCTTTTTCTTGTACTTTTTCCTTTCACTTCCTTGAACCGATTGTTGAACAGAAATTTACCAAGATTTTCCAATTTATTGAATCTTAAAATTTACATTCTTTATCAGAATCCTTTATTTAGTAAATTTGAATGATCTTTAGTGTATAAAGTGGAATGAAACTCTGTTCTAAATTCCAAGATTTTCCAGTTAAGTGTAAATCTTGAGTTAATAGCTACTGTCACCAATAAAATTTCTCCTACAGTGATCAGTTAAAAATATTTGAGGAGACAATTATAGATAAAAAGTTCAGAGCCGTAAAAACTCTAAAATATGACAACGTGCCAGCCTCTTATTTTGTTGTTAGGGGAAGTGGACTGTTTTGCGGAAGAAATATGTGGTACTTCTGCTCATTCAGATTACGGAATAATTATTTTTTTTGCTAGCTGACGATTTTCCATGCAACCCTTAAATGTTGTATTTCGATGCTTGATTAACATATTTACACCTTCGAGTGCTACCAGGCTTGCATGGACAAATCCAAGCAACCACAAGTCTGGAAGGATGTGCAATCATCAATAGGTGAGTAAATGATGGTACAATTTTCATTTAATGAGAAGTCCTATTTAATTCTTGCTCTTTCCTACCTTTTAACCACTCCTCAAGTTGGCCCAAATAAAATAAAATAAAACCACTCTCCAAGGAAAAAACAGGAAAAAAAAAAAGCAGGTTTGAATGATATAAAAGATTGATGTTCTTTCTGATAGCCAAACAAATGTGATAATCTGTAAAGGAAATAATCAGCTAGATGTGGTTGTGATTACTATAAGTTTGAGTGGAGTTTCAAAAATAAAGTTAGATTGCAATTGATAACCTTCGAGTTGTTGCCTGTTAATGTGCCTTTGCAAATTTTCTACACCATAAAAATCGATCATTTTGGTTTTCCAAAGTCCATGGGTGAACCTTTTGATTATATCTTGCCAAATTTTATGTTACTTAAAATCTTCATTTTCTTAGAATATTCATATCTAACACTAATATTTGATATGTATTTGGACACACATATTAGGATGGTCTTCTAAATACAAAGAAAAACTAAAAAAATAAAAACAAGCATATCTGTATTAGACACAATCCAAGTTTGAATAACATAGGTCAAACCCATTTTCTAAACATTAGATCTAAACTTGCAGGGCATTCATTGTTAACAGTGGGGATATAATGGAGAGATGGATAAAATATTTGTTCCGGTAATTCATTAGCCTATTATTTTGAATATTTGCTGATGCTTCTCTTGGAGGATTTAAAATGCTTTTATAATAGCACTTCCAATATTGTATGTCCTTCTGCTATATGCCTCGTATTCCTAAGTCAATAATGCAAGGAGTGATGCTAATAGGAAAAAAACGCTACTCTGTAAACATTTTACCTTTACAGTGTTATTTTTTTACTACCCCTTTCTTCTTATGTCTGGAGTCTCCATAGGTATCTGCACTTATTCAATCGAGGGAGGCATTTTTTTTGTCTTGAAAGTTTTATAATGCAACATTTCAGGTGGCATTAGACTGTATAGTGGAATACTTGGAAAATCGCTGCAGTGAGTCTTGTCCCCCAGGGTATAGATACAATTGATACTCTAGCTTTCTTTTTACACAGAAAAACATATTCCTTGGCCATGTCACATAGTGGCTTCAATGGATCAACAGCCATGGTTGATGTTATCCGACTGTGGCACAGAGATATAATGGGATTAGTCCAACTTTTGCATTTGTGCTTTATTGTAAGTCGTAATGATTCTAAAGATAGACCAAATGTTGTCGATTTTTTGTCTTGATGGCCTAAAAATTTTTAGGGTCATTACCGATAATTTTAGTTGCCTTTGCTAGAGCACTATGTGTTTGGTCCAAGTCATGGACAACTAATTTCCCAGTGTTCTCCCTCCCAATTTTAATCAACATTTGATCTCTTGTAGTTGTTAATGTACACAAGATGGCCTCATAAGTAGTTCCCTATATGACGTCCCCTCAATTTTTGGAGAAAAGGAAACTCTGGAGGAATCTCAAGCATGTGTCCAAGCCAATACATGGCAATGGATTCTAGTTCCGTCACAGCAAGTGATGATATCCAGTTGAATCCCATCACATTGAAACCGATGCTAAGAACTTCTCCAAGGAAGCCAGCAATGCTACCACTTAAAGGAAAATATGCACAATAGTTTGGATTTTGCCAATGTGTTATCCCAGGGATAATGTGTTGCTGAACGTCTTGAAGGATTGCTTCCACGGGTTCTACAACATATGGTGCGAACATTGGCAAAAGTTTTCAAAGGTAGCCTGGTTCAACCTGACTGAAAATTAGGTGTTTCTCAATGTTTAGGTAATAATCAGCAAGGAAATCTATTTTTTTATCTTACTTGGAATTTGATCAATCTTTATAAGAGAAGCCAAAATGTCATCCAAGTACATTGAGTTGAGGATTTGTAAGTGTTAGCTTGTGTTCTTCAAAGTTGGAGAATATTTCCAAGTAAGCTAACAAATGAGACAAATTGTCAATTTCTTTAAGGTGTGGTATGGGTGTGAAAACATTGTTATTTCATATTCTCCAGTACACCTTGTATGATTTTTGTGATTATATTCATATGAATTCTTAAGGCAATAAAGAATTATAAGATCCTCCTTATATGAACATTGATATTTTTATGAATAGCATTTGAAAGTTATGTTGAAAAATTGTGGTTTGAGGTTAAAAAAACAATAACGAGTGGCAGCCAAGTTATAGTGACTGTGCGGTTGGATTTAGATTAGCACATTGAACCAATCTCTCAGGGGTTGGAACCATACACTAGTCTTAGTGTTTAGACTCACAGTCCACTTGGGCTTTGATCCAATCTAATAATGGATCGATAGACCTTTACTACTCCTTAGCGTAGAACATAAGAGGAAGGAATACTAGTGAGCTAGTTAAACATTAAATGTAATTAATATATAAGGAGAAATACAGAAAATGTATTGATAAAACAAAATATTTTTGGATAAAAATTAAAACAATTAATTTAAATATTTCATTTAAAAAATAATTTAGTTCAAATGTAATCTTTTGAAATAAAATTGATTTAACATGTTTTGTATTAAGTGACAAGTAATTATTTATTTGTTTATCTTGTTCAACCTTTTTTTTAAATGAATTATCAAACATTTTTAAAAAATTAAATTATAAAAATATTCAATACTTTATAGTGTAAGCCAGCTTTGAATATCACTCACCAACCTCCCTCCTTCGCAAGTGGGCTTGTTTACAATACTGATAAGTCTTGATTTTAATTTAAAGTGGGAGCTACTATGCCTAAATGGACCAGATCTAATATTAATACTAACTTTGGGTTAAATGAATTTGGTAGGCTTATAATTCTACATTATGGGCCAGATCCAAGCTGATCCTAACAAAAGGAGAAGCCGGGGTCAGAGCTGTTGAAGCTCCAGAAGGTGGTTCAGAGAAATTTAAGCAATCAACATATTCTAATCATCAACCAGAGAAATTTAAAATCCTTATTTAAAATTTGAGCTTCTTTAATGCAATTAATTTTAATGAAAACACACAATGGCTATAATTATTGTGGACAATAGAGAAATTCATAAAAAACTTAAACCAACTATGACAGAAAAGTTTTGTATTGAATCAAAAAGAAAAACACTAGAGATAAGATATCCAAAGTTTTATATTCAATCAGAAGGAGAAACACTAAAGATAGAAGATCCAAGTTTTATATTGAGCCTGATTCCTTACCGATCCAGATGTTAAAAACACTATAACTCTCACCTATAATCCTTAAATCTTTTTATTTACAGTTGCAAAAAGCAATTAAGAACACAATTAGTTCAATGCTTCAATACATCCTAAAACACCATTAAAAGCACATGAAACATTGCAGCAATGATAACACTTAAAACGAATATCAAAATGAGTAGGAAAAGATCATCATGGTCACGGATGCAACCATCTAGCCCTTTACCTCCACGGCTGCCATCGGGTTTTGTTAGATGATCTTGCAAAATAATTGCTAACACAACTTGAGCCCCTGTTGTTGGAGCCATTGTTACCAACACTTGATCCCCTTTTGTTGGAGCTAGAGCTAAGGGTGTTGCTCCCTACAGATTCTTCCGAATAATGTGAAAGTTTGGTCAAAGTGGTGATAACATTGAGTAACACGACAGAGGAAACACGGCGGTAAAAAAAAGGGATGAGATAAAAGGGGAGTGGATGGATTATGGCGGTGGAAGTGGAATAGAGTATGGGCCAATAAATTGTGAGAAACAACTATTTTTTATACAGCAAAATTATTCAAATATTAATAATTTTTTTTACTTCCTAAAATACTTTTTTTTTTTCAAAACATTTCTAAAAATATGTTTTTTTTTAGATTAAGGTGAAAAATTGATTTCTCACAACTCTTGACGAGGAAAGTGGCGATTCCTCGTGATGGAAGTGAGTAGGCAGCTTTCTCTACCTCCATTCAAATATGTGTGGATATTAAATGCGAATATTTCGTAAAAATGAATGTTAAAATAACATAGTTTTAATTAGCTTGTGTCGTTTGAAAAAAGAAAAGCTAATGACTACGCCTTTCTATTTCATGGTAATTTGATTTTAAGCATTAGGCTTATTGGCTTTGTGAATTCCTTTTTACTTCAGCTTTGGTCTACAGACTGGATAGTAGAACAAATAACATAATGAGCTAACTAGCTTTGGCTAAACTTTGATTAATGCTTATGCATAAAATGAAAAACTTTTTGAGAAAAAAAAATTGAAGCATTATATCATCTTCAATATGGAAAAAGGTGATTTTTTTATTAAATACTAGTTTTAATTCCATGTACATTGCATGTTCATAATATAATATGTAATTTGTTGAAGTTTACTTTGCTGGTACTCAAAGATCTGGTGGAGTCCTACAACACAGAGAGAATTAAGAGGATGCCGGAGTTTGACTCCGGGGGCCCTCTCCGATAATTAAGTCAGAAGAGTGCTTTGTAATAGTGTATATGAGTTCTTGGAGTCGGATCCATACCTGTGAGCATGTTTCCCCTTTTATAGGATTTGTCTGAAGACATTGTGTCAGATGATTTGATAGTGATGTGACCAACGCCGGACTAGGTGTCAGGCCATGATGCCTAATGGTCGGCTCAGTTAGTCGGTCGCCATTCAGTGAATGTCAACTCTGCATTTAAGTTATTATTGGAGAGGTCACATCGCTGTCAGGTGTGGCGCGGCGATCGCCCTCATGCTATTGTTTGGCGATCGTCCGTAAGAACAGTGTCTGAGGGATGGTTAGCTTGTGTCGTTTGAAAAAAAAAAAAGCTAATGACTATGCCTTTCTATTTCACGGTAATTTGATTTTAAGCATTAAGCTTACTGGCTTTGTGAATTCCTCTTTACTTTAGCTTTGGTCTACAAATTAGATAGTAGAACAGATAACATAATGAGCTAACTAGCTTTGGCCAAACTTTGATTAATGCTTATCAATAAAATGAAAAATTTTTTGAGGAAAAAAAACTGAAACATTATATCCTTTTCAATATGGAAAAAGGTGATTTTTTTATTAAATACTAGTTTTAATTGCATGTTCATAATATAATATGTAATTTATTGAAGTTCACTTTGCTGGTACTCAAAGATCCCGTGGAGCCCTGTAACACAAAAAGAATTAGGAGGACGCCGGAGTTTGACTTCGGGGCCTTCTCCGATAATTAAGTCAGAAGAGTGCTTTATAATAGTGTATATGAGTTCTTGGAGTTAAATCCATACTTGTTAGCATATTTCCACTTTTATAGGATTTGCTTAGGAATATCGTGTCAGATGATTTGATGGTGACATGACCAATGCTGGACTAGGTGTCAGGCCATGATGCCTAATGGTCGGCTCAGTCAGTCGATCGCCATTCAGTGAATGTCAACTCTGCATTTAAGTCGTTATCAGAGAGGTCACATTGCTGTCAGGTGTCACACGACGATTGCCCTCATGCTATTGTCTGGCGATCATCCGTAAGAACAGTGTATTAGGGATGGTTAGAGGATCGCCATTCATGGAGGTATAACAATTGTCCCCCCCACGATCTAAAAGGGCGATCATAAAGTGACTCGACATTTTGAACATGTGCAAGGGGGAGCCGGTGCGTGGAACGTGGGAGGTGAGAGGGTGCAACGGTCAGAATTAATGTTGCAGTAATGGCAGGATACAGAAGGGCATGGGAAAGGGAGGAGGAATGAGATGGGAGCACGTGTCCTGACAGGGGATTTGTAGGGGCACCTTTTAAGGGATACGAAATGACGAGGGGAACACATGTCAGAGTGGGAGCAGAGTGCCATGGTGGCGCAGTTATGTCGCTGAATGGGGTGGCGACACGTGGTGATAGGGGGAATGGGAAGAGTTTAGGCCGTGAGGGTATATAATAGGGTATGGGGCTGAGGAATTTTTTCATGTTTTTTGAAAAAGAGAGAGTATAGAGTAGAGGTTTAGACCACTTGTTTGAAGAAGAAGGGGTGAGTTTTTAATAGTTGGGTAAAGGGTTATTCTTAGTATCTTGGTGTTTTAATACTTTTGTATGTTGCTTGACAGCGATCGTGCTTATGCAATTACGAGGAGGGTTACTGCGAAGAGTGAGGCCGTGTTGTGGTAAGTGTTGGTGAGTTCCTATGGTTTTCCTATCTTTGTTTGTATTTATTTTTTTAGAGGTGTGGGGTTACAGTATATGGTAAGAAGAAGCGGATTTTTGGTGAAATCAGTGGTGAGAAAGGGTAGACTAGAGGAAGTGGGAAATGAGGTGAGGGTAATAGTGGGTCATTTGATGTAGTGGGAGATGTCTGGTTACGTAGTGTTGGAGAAAGAGGAAGAAAAGAGAGAAGTGGTCACCAAACTAAGTGGCGATCAGGTAGGGTCAAGTACAGGGGAGACGGAGGAGGAGATCACCGGGGAAGTGGCTGAGGAGACGATCGACGAGGTAGGCACCAAGGCGATGGAGATGCATGTTGGGCTGGTGAACATGCAGGTGGTATAGCAGTGGATGTATGATAGGGGGTTGATCTGGAGAGATATTAGATCACGGAGGCGGGGCCGTTGCAGCTAGCGACATATGCAGAAGGGAACAGTACAATGTTCTACCTGCATATTTTCAAGGCTGGTTTCCACTTGCCTTTAGAGTCTTTCTTCTACGAGCTGCTAGAGGAGTATAACCTGTCACCCAATCAGTTGAAACTGAACAGTTAGGTGATCGTACTGATATATTTTTTTATGTGCAAGGAGAAGGGATAGCGACCATCAGTTGGGGTGGTGAAAAAACTCTATTTTTTAAAATGGGGTGAGCCCTATTTTTATTACCTACAATCGAGGGAGGGGGTAGGATGGTGGTCGACCTTCCATCTAATTCACACATGCGGCGGGACCACTTCTTCGTTGTGACCAAAAGGGCAGGCACGAAGTGGGGTTTTTCAGTGTATTGGGGTTGAAGGTCAAACACTAGTAATGCGAGGGTGGCCCTGGAGGATACGAAGAAAGAACATGTGCTTTTCTTTAGAGGTGGATGTATGAGCAGCAGGGTATACTTAACATTCCACAACATCTAAAGGGAGTGTCTGAGGCGAGATTTAGAGGATGTGTAGAGGGGCTAGTGCATCCCGTTGGTCAACAGAGGTGACGACGTTTGTTGCGATATCAGAGAGGTATGATATTTATTAAGTTAAGTTTAGTTTAAGTGTGAAATTGGCGAGTGTGTTTGGTGAGCAGAAGTGCTGATATGTGGTGTTTTGTTTCGTGGGGGAGCATGCAGCGGAGGAAGAAATAGAAGATAATGAAGAAGGGGAGGGGACGGGGGAGATAGTAGTATATAACGTGGAAGGCAGTTTGGGGGCGAGTGGGGAGAAGCGGGCGGGTAGTGGCGATCATCAATTGAATTAGGGAATAAAAGATGGTATTTGTTCTGGTCACTCGTAAATATGAAAGAATGTATGATGGTACTGACTTGGATGTTTGATTTATGGTGCAAGAATAAACCCGGTTCAAGTAGCGTTGGCTGAGCGGGCAGCTAAGCAAGTTGCTGCAGAGAAGGCGGTTGCCCGTCAAAGTAGGGGAAAAAGAAAGGTTGGCGAATGAGCCAATGCTGAGGCGGGCGTCACAGCTGGTGCGGCATCAACTGGTCGCCAAGAGGCTGTTGTACTTGGGCCTTCTACAGTGGCTATTGGGATACCTATCCCTCAACCGGTGGTGGAGACGGTGGGGTTGAGTGGCAGGCCATCACTTGGTACAACGAGTACCACTTCTGAGAGGCCACGGATGAGTTGTGAAAGGCCTAACTTATCTGGTCTAGGCATTCTGCAGAACGGGCCGGTGCCAGACTTTGAGGCAGCACTGAGATGGGCAATGAAGGGTATGGCGGCTAGTGACTGGGAGGCTCTATTGAGGAAGAGTCCAATGCAAAATCTGAATTCTGCTATGATAGGGTTGGTGGAGGCACTTCACTGCCAGACGGCGTACACTTGCCAGATGGTGAATTGGTAGGAGAAGTTCAACCTCCAAGCGTCCAAGATTGTGGAGCTGAACGCTCAAGTTAGGAAGCAGAAGGAGGTAAACGCCAAGATGGAGACGTCTTTGAAGGAGATTGAGGAGAAGAGGATGACGGAGATAGCTGAACTACTATTGAGGGGCGAGAAGGTGGAAGTGGCTACTGCTAAATTGGCAAGAAAGTTAGAAGAGCATGATACAAAATTGGCCTCCACGAAGTCTAGAGTGGCTGAGTTGAAAGGTCGTCTTGGCGATCTCGAGGCTCGCCATCAAGACGAGTTGAAGAAACAGCAGGAGGAGATTTTTAATAAGATGTTCGTTGCTGTGGATTCATATCGTTGGAGCATCCTATAAGGGGTCCAGCTGCTGGACGGGCCTTTGAAACTACGGGTGGTTGACTTAGGGCTCTTGTACATGCCTCCGAAAAGTTTCAATGTTTTAATGCCAAGTCAGCAAGAAGTGGACGCAGGGCGGTTGAATGATGCGGCATTGATTACCCCAGCGGCTGAAGAATCAGAGCAAGGGGAATCTGATGACGAGGTTGCTGCTCAAATCATTTCTTCAACTAGGGAAGAGTAGTAGTTCGGCTTTGTAATTTTTGGCAATGTAAATGAATTTTTTCCTGAATAAAATTTTATTTTTATGTAAATATGTTGTGTTAATGAGTTTCATTTTTGTGATGACTTGTTGTGGTTTATTGTCTTTGAGTTGTTGGCTAAGGATATTTATTCTATGTGCGAATGTTCATGTTGAGGGAAGCTAAGTGTTAATTGTCACGTGGGCTGGTAGGATATGACCTGAGCGGTTAGCTTAGATAAAGTTGGGGCATAGGGATTATTGCATGTGAAAAAATTTTTAAGGCTTGTGCCATGGTGGCGATTGTGTAGAATCAGTTTTAGAATTTTGATGGGATGGCGATTTCTATGTAGCAATTACAAGTGATGCTTGGGCGGTGATTGCATTGTAGCAATTATGAGTGCTGCCTGGGCGACAATTGTGTTGTAGTAATTATAAGTGGTGCTTGGGCGGCGATTGCTTTGTAGCAATTATAAGTGGTGCGTGGGCGGTGATTGCTTTGTAGAAATTTTAAATGGTGCCTAAGCGGCAATTGCTTAGTAGTAAGTGTAGCAATTGTAAGTGGTGCGTGGGCAGTGATTGCTTTGTAGAAATTTTAAATGGTGCCTGAGCGGCGATTGCTTAGTAGTAAGTGTAGCAATTGTAGGAATTGTAAGTGTTGTAAAATCCAAGAGGTGGCTTGTAAGTCAAAGATGTATAATGGCGATCATAAGAATCTGTTGTAGACATACTTACAAATAATATTTCTTTAAATGGGTAGCGTTCCATGTGCTAGAGACGGGGTGTCCATCTAATTCAGCTAGCTTGTATGCACCAAAGCCTAGAACTTGGTTGACTTGATAGAGGCCTTCCTAGTTTGGTGATAACTTTTTTTGTTCTCCTGCTGGATGACTGGCATGGTAATTTCGGAGGACGAGGTCACCTGCCTAGAATTGGCGATTGAATATTCGACGGTTATAGTATCTACTGACTTGTTGAGCTCGAACAGCCATATGGATTGCGGCGTCTTTTATAGCTTCCTCGAATAGGTCGAGATTAGCTTTGAGATGATCAGAATTGAGCTCAAAGTCTGGGTATGCAGTGCGTAAACTGTGCACCCTATTTCGATGGGTATGACGACCTCCGTTCCATAAACAAGGCTAAAAGGAGTAGCTTCGATTACCTGGGTTACAGTTGTACAGATTGTCCATAATATAACTAGGGTTTCATCGGCCCAGGCACCTTTTGCATCATCCAATTTCTTCTTTAGGGGTTGTAGGATGTTTTTGTTCATTGATTCAACTTGGCCGTTTGATTGAGGATGGGCGATAGAGGTTTGGATAAGGCTGATGTTGAAGCAAAAACAAAAATCATGGAGTTTCTCTGCCATTAGTTGCTTGCCGTTGTCTGCTATAATGACATGGGGTACTCCAAATCGGTAAAGGATATAACGCCAAATAAAATTTTTCATATTTCGAGCAGCGATGATGGCGACGAGCTCAGCCTCAATCGATTTTGTGAAGTAATCACAGATGACCATCAAAAATTTCTTCTGAGTAGTCGCCATAGGGAATGGACCCAATATGTCTATTCTCCAGACGCAGAACGACTAAGGATTGAAGATTTGGTGAAGCGCCTCAGCTGGTTGTCTGGGAATAGGGGTGAAGCGTTGGCATCTGTCACATTTTTTGACTAGTGCAGTAGCATCCTTCCTCATTATGGGCCAGAAGAAGCCTTGTCATAAGGCCTTAAGGGCAAGTGACTGCCCGCCAAGATGGTTTCCATAGATGCCTTCGTGTATCTCTTTCAAGACGTAAGTTGCCTAGTTGTGGTTGACGCATCGGAGTAATGAAAGAGTAAAGGACTTTTTATATAGAAAGTTATTGAGAATTGTGACCTGAATGCTCTTTTCTCCAATCTTCTCTTTTGTACTGGATCGGTTAGGACTTGGGTGTCCTTAAGAAAGGAAATAATTGGTGTCATCTAGTTCTCTTCGACGTCATCCATAATGTGGTGTATGTATCTATCGTAGCTGGGAGCTGGGAGGCGCTCGAGGAGAGTTTTTCCCCTAGTGGAGATGTCGATGGCGCTAGCCAGCTTTGACAGAAGGTCAGCCCTTGAGTTGTCTCCTCTGGGTATTTGCTTGATGGTGATGTGGGCAAATTGCTGGGAGAAGGTGGCAACAACAACATGGTATTTGACGAGTAGATCATCCCTGACGTCGTATAAACCGTTTACCTGGCTGGCTACTAGTTGAAAGTCCATATGGGTGATTGAATGCTTGGTGCTCAGAGTCTTGGCTAACTCCATGTCGGCAATTAAAGCCTCATATTCGGCTGTATTATTAGAGGTGGTGAACTGAAAGGAGAGGCTATATAGCCATTCATCACCTTGACGATCGATTAGTAATAATCCAGCTTCGCCTTTTGTTTTACCGAAATAACCGTAAAAAAAAATCTGCCACTCATAAATTTTCATACTTGGAGGTTGTTGATCATGAGTGCTAGAATAATCGTCGGGTTGGACAGGTTCTGGTGATTTGACTTGAGATTCTAGAAATGAACACTCGACGACGAAGTCAATGAGCGCTTGTGCTGTGATGGCTTTTCGGGGAGCGTAGGTGAATCCGAATTCACTAAGCTTGATGCTCCAACGAATGAGTCGCCCTGCAGAATCAACTTTGAGGAGGATGTCTTTAAGAGGCTAGTTAGTGAGGACAGTAATCGAGTGCGCTTGAAAATATTACCTGAGCTTCCTTGCTACAATGACGAGTACAAAAGCCAATTTTTCTAGCTTGCTGTAATTAAGTTCGCCAGCTGACAGGGCTCGATTAACGTAGTAGACAGGATATTGATGTCCCCATTCCTCGCGGACCAGAACAACGGTGATAGTTTCATCTGATGCAGCAAGGTAGACGAAAAGTGGTTCCCCATGCTTTGGACTGGCGAGCAATGCGAGAGTGCTCAGGTATTGTTTAAGTTGGTCAAAGGACTGTTGGCACTCTTTCGTCCATTGGTATCTGGTCGCCCTTCTGAGCAATCTGAAGAATGGTAGACATTTTTCTGTAGATTTGGAGATAAAACAGTTGAGTGCAGCTATTCACCTCTTCAGATGTTGAACTTTTTTGGTTGACTGTGGCAGGTCCATTTGTAAGATTGCACTAATTTTTTCAGGAATGGCTTCAATGCCTCTGGAGGAAATCATAAAGCCTAAAAATTTTTCTGCGCACACACCAAACACACATTTTAAAGGGTTAAGTCTCATTTTGTACTTACGAAGTATGTTGAATGTCTTGAAAAGGTCACTGAGGTGTTGGTGGATAAAAGGGCTTTTGACAAGCATGTCATCCACATAAATTTCCATTTAACGCCCGATTTGTCTTTTGAAAAGTTTGTTGACCAAGCGTTGATATGTGGCGCCCGCATTCTTCAGGCCGAATGGCATGACTTGATAGCAAAAGGTATCATATTCTGTGATGAATGTCATCTTTTCTCGGTCGTGGGGGTCCATCTTAATTTGGTTGTAACCGTAGAAGGTGTTCATGACACTTAAAAGTTTATGCCCTACTGATGCGTCAACCAGTCGATCAATACTAAGGAGGGGGTAACTCTCTTTCGAGTAGGTTTTATTTAAGTTGTTGAAATCTACACGCATTCGTCATTTCCCTGAGGCCTTTTTGACCATGACTACATTAGCCAGCCATTCGGGGTACTTTGCTTTCCTGACATAATTGGCTAATAGTAGCTTGTCGACCTCTTCGCATATTGTCTAGAGTCGTTCTGGAGTGAATTTATGATTCTTTTGTTTGACCAGTATGGCCCGTGGGTCCACATGTAGCTAGTGCATGATGACGGTTGGGTCAATGCCAGGCATGTCGGCTGCGGACAAAGTAAATACATTGGCATTCTTCCTAAGGAACCTTGCGAGGAGGTTCTTATCTTGAATGTTAAGGGAAGAGCCAATGCTGGTAGCCAACTTAGGGTCCGAATCATAGAAGGCTATCTTGTCAGTGTCCTCAGTCGGCTGAGGCTTCTGATCATGGAAGCCGTCTCTGGAATCAAGTTGCTCTAGGTGGATCGACTCTAGTTGTGTAGGCATAATAGTGTGAACGGACGCACCGGAAGGATGGTCTTCGATAGTGGTCGGCTGGTGTATTGCTAGTTCGATGGACAACAAGTGGCATTGGCATGCTGTTCGTTGGTCAAAATGCATATATCTAATCCCTGTAGGTGTTGGGAATTTCACTGTTAGGCAGTACACTGCGGTGATCATTTTTATCTTTTTCATCAATGATCGACCGATGATTGCGTTGTAAGTAGAAGGCTGGTCGACAACAAGGAAATCGACCAAGGCGTTCACTGTGTGTTCCCTATCGCCCATGGTTACTGCGAGTGTGATCATCCCTTTGATGGGTATTGGTTGATTTACAAATCCATAAATTGAAGGTGATGGGGTCAGGTCACCGACGGTGAGGCCCATACGAAAGAAGGCGTCCCACTGTAGGATTTCCACAACATTCCCATTGTCGATGAGGATTCTGTGGACCTGATAGTTACCAATGGTGGCGGTGACGACAATGGGATCATTTCGCGATCAGATAGGAGCTGCGAGTTGGCATCATCAAAACGAATTATCTAATCCATTTGTTTAACACGCTTAGGTGCCACATCGACCGCCATTACAGATCAGAGATGAGATTTGTGTTTTGACTTGCTAATCGCCCATGCCTCTGATGGACTAATGATCATGCTTATGATGCCAACGATAGGTTGTTTGGACGAGGTCTCCCGGTGTTCATTCAGGGATCGTATGCGATCCTTAGCGTGTGGTTCTTTCTTAACAAACTATTTAATCACCCCCTTCTTTACCAGCGACTCGATGGCATTTTTTAAGGTAAAGCGGTCCTCAGTGGCATGTCCAATATCGTTGTTAAAGTTACACCGCTTTTCAAGGTCACGCCTGCTGCGATCGCTTCTCATTGGAGGCAGACACTCCATAAGCCCTTCCTTCATTATGGCATTGAGAATTTAAGATCTCAGAGCTGTCAGAGGCGTGTAGGACTCGTATTTCTTATGCGAAGTGGGCCATATTCATTTCCTCGTAGGGCTTTGTTGTGCTATGGCAGCTGGCGCCTCCTTTTGGGGTCGATTCTTGAGGCAGTCGTTAAATCGGTTAAGCTTTGGTCCTCAGCCTCCTCTCTGCTTGCGGTCTCAAATTTTCGTTCATCGACTCGCGATCTCTATTTCCTCAGCTTTCACGTATTTTTATGCCTTTTCGTAAAGTTGGTACAGCTTGATGGGTTGGGCGTTCTTCAAGGCATATTTTAGGTATGTATGGCAGACGCCAGTCGTCAAGGCTTGGATGGCCCATTCGTCATTCAGGTCTCGAACCTCCAGGGCAGCTACGTTAAAATGCTTGAAGTAATCCCGAATCATCTCGTCATGGTTTTGCTTGATTGCCATTAAGCTGGCAGACGTCCTGGCTGCTATTCTGCAGCTGCTGAAATAGGCCAGGAAATGTCTTCTAGTTGATCGAAGTTGTTTATAGATCTTGAGTTTAAGGAGTACCATCAGGTTCGTGCCGCCCCCCGAAGTGTCATCAGAAAAATGCGACATTGGATGGCATCTGGCACGTCGCGCAAGTTGTGGAAAGCGTGAAAATGATTCAAGTGGTTGGCTAGATCAGTTTTATCATCGTATGTATCGAGAAAAAATTTTGACTTTATTAGGGACCTATACCTAACAAATGTCGGGTGAGAGGGGGTTGTGTTCCTCCGATAACCATTTTCAGTTGTCTCTTCGTCGCTCACGAAGATCCTTGATCTTCTGTTTCGAGGCCGCTACTTGTTGGGCGAGGTCTAAGGTTGACCCCGATGAATGATGTCTACTGGTATGGTAAGAAGTTCCTTATGTCAGTCGCCATGGGATTGGCGTGGAGCAGGAGCTTTCTTCCACCATTGGGAGGGTGAGTCGGTCAGCTGTGGCGTATAGCTCTTGTATGTCTAAGTTTGGGTTGTTAGCGGCGTGTTGGTTTGGGCGATCAAGAGGTTGCGTATTTTGGCGGTTGGTTTGGGAGTTGACAAGTTGTGCCAGCTGAATCTGAAATTATTGGATGGCGGCCAGTTGACTAGTGATGGCTTGAAATTGCGCTTGGTAATACGTATGGTAGTCTGGCTGGTTGGGTGTACTGAATTGAGCAAAAAGGGGTAACGGGGTGTCAAAGGGTGTGTGTAAGGTATTGGTGGTAATAACGGTTGTTGGGACCGTGGTGCTGGGGCCAACGACTTGGTCAGGATGTGGGATGGAAGTGGCTAGTGGTGGGATCAGCCCTAATAGATTTTGATAATAAGCTAGTGGCGAATGAGATAGCCAGGAAGGCAGTGAAATGGGCATATAGGATTTTTGGATATTTGATGAGCTGGGTATTGCTGGGGTTGCCAGAACTTCGGTACGGTTTGTTACTTCGGGCGGCTAGGAGGTGTTTTGTGGAATGTCGACACTCCGATCGGTCATGGTCTTTTTTTATCGCTTTCTCACAGATGACGCCAATTGTTGAAGTTCACTTTGCTGGTACTCCAAGATCTGGTGGAGCCATGCAGCACAAAGAGAATTAGGAGGACTTTGGAGTTTGACTTCGAGGGTCTTCTCTGATGATTAAGTCAAAAGAGTGCTTTGTAATAGTGAATATAAGTTCTTGGAGTCGGATCCATGCCTGTGAGCATGTTTCCCCTTTTATAGGATTTATTTGGAGATATCGTGTCAGATGATTTGGTGGTAATGTGAACAACGCCGGACTAGGTGTCAGGCCATGAGACCTAATGGTCGGCTGAGTCAATCGGCCGTCATTCAGTGAATGTTAACTCCGCATTTAAGTCGTTATCAGAAAGGTCACATCGCTATCAGATGTGGTGTGACGATCGCCCTCATGCTATTGTCTGGCGATCGTATATAAGAACAGTGTATTAGGGATGATTAGACAGTCATCATTCATAGAGGTATAACATAATTAATAACAATTTACACATGCATTAAATATGCAGAATATAATATATAATTAATAACAATATACCCTTGCATTAAACATGCATAATGTAATATGTAATTAATAAAATAACACACGAACAATAATTATTTAGGTTATAGAAAAATTAATTATATTTTAATTTAATTAAAAAATTATTTATTCACGTAACCAATAAAGCAGATAATAAAAAAGGCTAAGGGCTCTCACCTCCACCTCCAAGTTCTAATAGCTTGTAATGCTTGTTGCTTGTCCTTGGCACTAGTACGAGTAGTAGTAATAAACAGCTGCAACTGGCAAACAATTTGCTTTCGTTTCTCTCAGTGTTGCATTTCCATTTTCCTGGTCTTCAGTCATGGCCTCTTGGCCTAACGGTGGCACTGTGGCAAGATGGACAAAAGAGGAAAGATAAAAAAACAGGTTCAATTTGTGCCATAGTGCTGGGTTTGAGCTGTGTTTTTGTTGCTAGGTTAGGTGGGTGAATTTAACCTACAAACAATAGAAGAAAAAATTAAAATAGGTTTCACGTTTGTGGATTAGATGAAAAGTGGGCAACGTCACGTTGTCAGTTTTTTTTTTTTTTTTTCTAATTTGGAGTCTAAACTGAAATTGTGAAATTTCAATTTTTGTATGTTGTTGTTTTTTGTCCTGTGAAATAGGTCAAACAAATTGCATATCTAAGCCTATTAATTTTATCATTTGTTTTGTCACATGATTCATGCAATTTCATTAATTAATGAAAGCTTGATTTACTAATCCATTTTATTGTATAATGCCTAAAATCTTTCCTAAATTTTCTTCATTTTTAAACACTAATAATTCCTCCACTTACGCAGTTTAAATTGCTACTAGTACTAATTATTAATTATGTTCAGCTTTTATATTTTTGCATTTGCCCTTCTCTCATCATTATTATTGTTATTATTATTATTAAACAATGAAAAAGCTTTATAGAATTGGCGGCAATGAAGAAAGTCAAGCTTGTTGAAATATAATAACGAACAGGAAGAAGAGTCCATACAAAATCTACGAATGCATTCTTCTCCACTTTAGAGAGCTGCTTTAAAATATCCGATATCTTTCATCATTAAAAAAAAAAAGAAATCAAAGAAAAAGAATTCTAAAAAGTATGCTTGATTGCGTAACAAAATAAAAAAAATAAATAAAAAAGGATGAAAAAGTTAAAAAAAAAATATTGAATGTGATTGAAAAAAAAATAAAAAATAAAAAATAATTTTTCATATTTATTAATAAAAATAAATTACTCTAAATTAAAAAAAATAAAAGTGATGTTTGTCAATTATGTACATTTACAAAATTACCCATCATTTTTTTTTAATTTTATTCTTTTATTTTAACTTCTAATAAAAATTATATTTTGCATATTTAACGCATGTGTAAATTGTTATTAATTAATCACATTTGCCAACTACATGTTAATAATCCGTCAAACTTAAACCACCTTCGATTTTGGGACGACAAACACAGCTCCAAGTTATTCTTGCTCTTTTGTTATACCCTCTCGTCCTTTCCAAAAATAACATGAGCATAGCTAAATATATGCTTCTAATAGTAGCCTTCGAAAGAATAAAATATCTGTAACAATAGGTTTGCACTTAGAGCTGATTGTATCAATTGCATTTTGCCAGCATAAGACAATTGCTTGGCTCCCCAATTGTTTATTCTAGCTGATACCTTTTCAATAAGGGAAAACAGTCCTTTTCTGTCAGTCTTCGAGTGACTAGTGGAACTCCTAGGTGTCTAACAGGAATATGGCCCAATCCAAACCCAGTCACCATTTGTATTTCCTGAAGCGCAGCTGCAGGTGTACCAATTGTGAAAATCTCACTCCTAGTAGTGTTCACCTGCAATCCTGAAAAGAGATAGTATTGATGCGGGATGCATTGCAACCCAACAATAGAGCTTAAATTCCCTTTAGCAAAGAACAAAATATCATGTGCAAAACATCGATGAGAGAGCATATGATCTTGTAACACTTAGGATGATATTAAATAGGCCATAGTGATCCCTTTCATCGAGCAACTTGAACAATGCATTCATAGCTATCACAAACAGATAAGGGATTCTCTTATCTAATCCCCCGAAGTCTCTAAAGTAGCCCCATTAGTCTGACAATCTAGGTGAAGTGAGATAGCTCTCAGTCCATTCTATGAACTGTGCTGGGAAAGTTGATAATACTATGAGAATAAAGTTCCAATTTAATGAATCAAAAACCTTTTGAAAATTTATGCTAATAGCAGGTTCTTCTATATCCTTTAACCAACTCTCAAGGCATTAATGGTCCGAGGCAGAAACTGGGACATTTTGTTGGCCAAAATCCTTGTAATCTATTTATAAATGGGAGGGCAACAAGATATTTTGTGCTACTTGGAATTTGGCTCTTACGAAACGAGGCCATGAAAATGGAATTAAATACTGGCAGCAGTTTTTTGATTTGGAACGCTTGAATTTAATGATAACAAATAAATTTGTGAGCACGAAAGAAATGCGTTAGATGGTTAAGTGCTTGCTCAACATGTAAGAGGAACGGGGATCTATGCCCCGCCATCTCCTTTATTTTTTGTTTTCATCCTAGTTATTTTTAGCGAAAGTTTTTGCCCATCATTTGCCTTGTTATTTCTCAAATCCTTGGAACATCTGTTTTCAGTGGGATTTCACATTTCAATTCAGAGGAAAACTGGAGAGTAAAAGAGTTAATGATTCTCAAAAATGAAGAACTCTTAAGAATGCTAAGGAGTGCATTGCAGACTGGAAAATAAAGCTGCTCTGCTTGCAGTTACAGCAATGACTTGAAGCAGTAACACTTTCATTTATCTTAAGAAAGGAAATTGTAATTTGTAAAGGTGGCAATTGGGTGGGTTAAGACGGATTCGAGATGGGTCATTTCAAATTTAAATTTTTTTAGGTTCGAATTTATTCGTGTTCGGGTTTGGATCAATTCCGGGTTCAAGTCAATTCGGGTTCGAGTTCAAGTTGGGTTCGGGTTTGAGTATATTTTACATTATTCTTTTATTTGATATTAAATGTAATCGTTTTTACGTAATATTGAATTTTAAGCCTAGGTACGAATTTGATCCCCTCTAGCTAAAAAAATCTTAGTTCGGTTTGATGTGCCTATCCATAGCCCGAAAAATATTTGAATTCTAAGCTTAGAGCCAAATTTGTCCTGACTGACCCATTTAAGTACAAACCATTATTCATAATATTAAAAAGTTATTTTTATGTTAATATTTACATATTATATAATTAAATTTAAATAAAATATATTATTTTATTTTAAAAAATATTGTTTCAAGCCGAGCATACTTGAAACTTAAAATCTAAAACCTGGGCTGATCGTGCCAGGCCTATTATGTTGGGCAGATTGTTTGGCCTATGGATAGGTTGTCTGGCCCATAGGTCAATGTAGTTGCTAGTTTAACATGTGATATTTTTCGTTTTTGATATGTTATTATCTATTATGACTTTAATATTTTTTAATTTATCTTATTACTTTATTATATTATTATCAGACTCTAATTATCATTACTTAAAATAATAATAAAAATAATAATAATACTCAAAGAAGTATTTAAAATTTTACTACCAAGATGTATAAACTCTCAATATTTAATGATTTTAACTAATTAAATTAAAAAAATGATAAGTTGATGATATACTTTATTGATAATACTTTTAAAGCTAATGATATAATTTATTTTTCGATAAATTATTATTTTATCATATAAGGACCTGCTTAAGGATCGAGCTATCCACTTGACCCAACTGGGCTTGGGCTTGGGTTCTCATATTTTGGTTTCAGACTTAGCCCAATCTGACTAGGAATAATTATTTTAAATTAAGATAAAATATATCTTATTTGATTTTAATTATAAAATATATAAATATTAATAAAAAATTATTTAATGTGATGAATAGTAATTCTAGCTTCAACAGATAGGTTTAAGCACATTAAATAAGGGTATGCATTTGAGATTTTAGAAAATTTAAACCGCAACTGACTCAACAGGGTTAATCATATATAAAATATAAATTAAATTTTTAATATTTAATTAAATTATATATAATATATAATATTTGATTTATTTTTGATATTATACTATTTACTATAGCTTTTATATTTTTTAATTTATCTTATTATTTTGTTATACAATTATTAGATTCTAATAATCATTACTTGAAATAATAATAATAATAATATTATTATTATTATTTAAAGAAGAATTTAAAATTTTACTGCTAACATATATAAACTCTCAATATTTAATGAGTTTAACTAATAACATTAAAGAAAATGTGATAAATGGATGATATACTTTATAAAAAATGTTTTTCAAAGCTCATAGTATGATTTACTTTTTGATAAATTAATATTTTATTATAAATAGACTTATTCAAGAGTCGGATTATCCACTCAGTCCGATTAGATCTGGCCCAGTTTCTCATATTTTTATATCAAACTAGCCTGATATTTTATTTAAATTTAATTATAATATATATAATATTTATAAAAACTATTTTTTAATGTGATAAACAATAATTTTGGCTTAAATAGATAGGTTTAGGCACGTTAAATAAGGGCTTGAAATTGAAATTTTAAAAAATTCTGGACCACAACCCGGAACAACCCAACTCATAAACAAATTTAATCATATTTAAAATATAAATTATATTTTAAATATTTAATTAAATTATTGAAAAATAATAAAATAAAATTCATTATTAAATTTTTTTTATAAAAAATTATTTAATTATAATTTTTTTATATTTATTTTTAGTATTAAATTTGGGTTAGGGTTCAAGTTAGGCTCGGGTTCAGATTTTTTTGATTCGAGTTATTTCAGGTTGGAGCTATTTCGAGTTCGTACTATTCAAGTTTGAATTTTTTTAAATTCAAACTATTAATTTTTTAATCAAATTAAATTCGATTCAAGTTCGAACTAAAATTTTTCAAATAATTTTTAGATTCGAATTTATTTTTCTACCTCCGTAATTTCTAGTAAAAACTGGCATCAGCTCCTGCTGCATTTGCAGTACATATAGGAGCAGGGACCAGCTGCTATTTGATTTGTGGTATCGGATGCAATATATATGTGTGAACGAACGATTTAAAAATAAAGAAATTAAGCCAGGTTATTAAAAAAAAAAAAGAAAGTGGGAAGTGGGAAAGACAAATCTTACCTTTGCTGCGGACAGATGAAGCTACAGCAGGCAGCAACTAGTTGAAGTCAATTAGTGCAGGTCAGTCGTTTTCTCTTTCAGGCTTTTCATTTCTCTTCTCTACCGATCTTTATCTTCCTTCTCATTCTTAATCTTTTCTGTTTCATCTATCAAGTATTTGTTCATGGTTTCTCTACTACTGATATCCAAAGGTAGTCTCTTTTATTTTTCCATTAAGTAAATTCTGTAATTAATTTTTTTAGAAGGATTAACTTATAATGACAGTAATGGCATAGCAAATTTCATTAATTACTATTCAAAATTTTGATTCAAACAAATATAAGGTTGACGCATATAAGACCGGTTAATTTATATATTTAAATATTTTATACAGCAAACACAAACTGAGAGACAACGAAAGAGAAAATGGAGTTTTCAACAACTTATCAGAAATCTCCATTTTTCACTAACTAA
>JBBYHO010365917.1:424-13350 GCA_038382025.1 Adansonia gregorii
TTCTTTCATGATTAAAGTTGCGCCCCCCTTCCCCCCCCCCCCCCAAAAAAAAAACAGCAAAAAACAAAAACTCCTTGAGCTTTGTTTAGTTCACGAGTTGCCCCGACCCAGAATCCAATGCACCCTTCATTTGCATATATTAAACGTTTCTTGTAGGGTGTAAACTTCCTAGCAGAGCTGTCGAGTTGGAGTCAAACTTAAGTAGATTTTGTTTAGTTCGCTCCCCTCTCTCTCTCTCTCTCTCTCTCTCTCTCTCTCTGTGAGTGTGAGGCTTCACTTTTCACTCTTGCTTTTGTAAGATAAAATCTTTGCTCTATTTAGTATTCGTATAATTAATATTATTTTATAATTATATTAATTATTAAAAATATTTTATATTTATATAAATTTTAATTATATTATCATAAAATTATAAAATTTATATTAAAATATTACTATATTTTAATTATTTTTATTCGTATCAAATTGGAAATTTAACATTACCGGTGTTTCACAAGAAAGAGCAACCCCAGGAGTTTCCTAGTTCACACCTCCTTCCTCTTTCTCTAAAAAACCCTTTTTATTTTTTATTTTCGCTTCGCTATCTTTGCTGTTGCTTTCCCCTTTTTTATTTTGCTTTGCTTTGCTTTGGCCTTAGGGGCTGTTTTCAAGTTCAACTTGTCCCTTTTTGAAACCCACAGAGTCACCTTGAGCTTCACTTAGCGCTCTTGCACCCCTTCGCAATCTCTTACACTCCCAAACTCTTTACCTGCAGCTTCCTTCCAAACAGGTACATTTTTCCTTCTTTGATCTTTCTCTTTAATTATGCCCTCATCTTCTCTCATTTCAAGCTTATTTCTGCTTGTTTGTTTCTTTCAAACTAAAACTAAAAGTTGTTTCTTCATGCGAATCCGGTGCAAATTGATGGTATTTAAATATATATATATATATATATAAACTTTTTGTAGTTTTCAGAGTCTTCACTCTTCAATTGATGGCTTCCCAAACTTATTTTCATTTGAGGAATTTACTCTGCATTCATTGAAGTGAAATTAAGTGGTCCTCTCGTTGGACCACTTGAAAAAAAAAATGGAAGGAAATTTCTATTGGACAATGGCTATTATGATCTTTTTTTGTTCTCACCCAAATGGCATGATGTTGTCACTTCTTTAATAGTAGTACTATTTTCTGCTTATCTTTACCCTGCTTTTTTCCCCAGAAACTAAATTTTCGGTGTTAACATGAGAAAAGAGGTTAGGAAAAGGGGAGCCTCTTAGTGCTTTCTAGTCATATGTGGACCTTAAATGTCTATGTTAGTTAGGCTGTCAATTTTTCATTAACCTTTAATTGATGTGATATTCAAGCCTTATTTACCTTGTTTCATATATTCTCTAAGATGGGGATGGATTTGGGAAGAAAAAAATTTCCCTTTTGATTTCTTTGTTTAATGGTATAATTGATAATCGATGATGGTCTATTATTAATTGTGTTGCTATCATTTTTTTTTGTCATTGCAGTTAATTTCTCTGAAATAATCTGTTAATGGAGAATGCTACTAATGGCTGCAATTCAAGGCCATCTAGGAAGAGAAAGTTACCTCAAGAAGGCGACGAAATGTTGAATTTTTCCTTGGATGAGCTCAGTGAAGACCTCTTAGAAAGGGTCCTTTCATGGTTACCAACATCGACGTTTTTTCGACTCCGTTCAGTGTGCAAGAGATGGAAGTCAGTTGCAGCTTCTGAAAGTTTTAAGGTAGCTTGCTCCAGGGTTCCTTCACGGGATCCATGGTTTTTCATGGTGGATCCCAATCTTAATCGATCAGTTGTCTTTGACTCCGCTGAAAGAAGTTGGAAAAAACTCAATCATCCGCCTCTGCTCTTGCAAAACCATAATAACTGCGACTCCATTCCAGTTGCAGCATCTCGTGGGCTTGTCTGTTTCCGCAACACATCTGGCGGTTATATTGTATGCAATCCCGTGACAGGATCTTGTCGCAAAGTCCCTCCCATCAATCCAGACTCTCAAGATCGATCTCTTCATGCTATTGCAATGAATGCATATTCCAACTACCATGGCTCGTACAAGCTCGTTTTGGTCTCTGGTGATCTTCCAAAACTTTCATTCAAAGTTTATAACTCCATTGCTGACTGCTGGGAAGAAGAGATTATATTGAGGAGAAAAGCTGATGATTGTATGGAATTCGACTCAAATGATGATGATGCCATCTACTTCCTTAGTAAAGCTGGAAATGTAGTGGTAACTAACATGCAAAGAAGCCCATCCAAGCAGTACTCATCAGTTGTTACTCTTAAAGATGGTGAGGAGATTGTTTATTTCCTCAGCTCATCAGGAACAGTTGTGGCTTGCAATCTGACCCACAAGTATTTCTCTGAATATCCCAGGCTGTTGCCTGTCTTTTCCGAGTACTCCATTGATGTTGTAGAGTGTAAAGGGGAGATGTTGGTAGTTGTATTATCTGAATTTTTCGAAAGTGCTAGCCTTAGGGTATGGAGATACGATGAGAAAACGAAGATATGGAATCAGATTGCGGCAATGCCTCCAGCAATGTCACACGAGTTTTATGGCAAGAAAGTAGACATAAACTGTGTTGGCGCTGGTGATCAGATATTCATCTGCTTAAGCTCTGCTGAGCTTTGCAGTTATCTTCTCTATGATTTCGCAACTAGCAAATGGGTTGAACTACCTAAATGTTCCATGAATGGTGAAGCCTTGGAGTTCATGTCTGCCTTCTCATTCGAGCCAAGGATCGAGGCTTCTGTATGAAAAGCATGGCTTGGATTAAGCTATGCTTTAAAGGATTTGAGTATGCCCTCTGTGATTCCTCTTTTTTTTTTAATATTTTTTTTGAGTTTTCTTTTGCTTCATTTATTTTGTTCTTTCTTGTATTCTTTTAGTATTGAATTTGTTCTCTTATTTGAATTGTTTAAGCAAAATTAGCCCACAGAAGTTGGCATAATCATATTATGATGTAATTTGCTGGATGTTTTAATGAGATAATGCTATTAGACTATTGGTTGATGTATACAAAACTTATGTCCATTTCCTTTGAATGCTAATGGCTCGCCCAACAAAATTAGTTTCGTGATGCAGTTGGCACTTTTGATACTCAAAACCTATGTTACTCGTCCCATGTCGCTCATATTTGGGTGTGAGTGACGGATATGGATATATATATGATATAGATATGTTAAATTTTTTTAAAGATTTTCATATTGGAGGATCCTTGAAAGATTATATTCTCGTAATCATGTCTTGATATACGTTAAATGCGGATATTGAGTTGATCATTGCATCTTAAATCGCCTTTCCGTAGTTTCTGATAAAAAGAGATTCACTGACTTCCCCCCCCCAGATCGTGTTAATGGCACGGCCATTAGTCCATGAGCATCTTTGTCTCCACTTGCATTCAGCCAACACTGCCCCATAAAAAGCCCAGATGATTAAAAAGAAAAAAAGAAGTTGTTCTCCTTCTACTTGAAATTTTTTTTTCCAGTACTTCATAATGGGATTGTGGCCCAGGAAGCAAACTATAAATTTATGGTACTGAGACTCGAATGTCGGATACCAGTTCAGCTTTAGCATGAGTTAGTATATTTAGAAAGTATTTATTGAAAGATTTTATATTTTAAAATAAAATGAAGAATCGAAACAACACGAGCATGGTTATCTGCAGTTCTGGCGTTTCTTGTGATGGCAATCATGATGTTTCTCGCATTGTTTCTTCAAGCGTCAGACTTCTGTATCATTACTACCACCATCTATCTCTCTTCAGTATTAAATCTGTGCCATTCTTGCTTTGATAATTCGTATGGCAGATTTGAATTACAAGTTAGTACTCCATTTTTGTTCAGCCTGTGAGAGGTTTCGCACACTTATGATTGTCAATAGTTAAGCATAATAAAATACTCTTCTACCTCATACTTTCTTTTTATATAAATGCCTATGCTTATATTTCATAGATTCTACGCATATGCACGTGCGCGCGCATATATATATATATCACTTCATCTTACCCTTCACATAAGATTGAATATATCTTCTTCTTTTCCTATAAGGAAAGCAGCTTATTACAAACAGTATGGCATGTAGGTTTTGTTTGCTTGTATTTTCGCTTTTTTAAGTACAAAAAGAAAAATTGGACGAAGTAATGCTTTTAAAAATAAAAAATTTTGAGTTCCATGAAAATCAATTATTGAGTCCTAAATTTTTGTCTTCATGTGAATGGTCCACTGCCTCATTAACCCAATAGTGGAATAACTGGGCCGATAGGTTAATGCCTTTAGAGCGGCTCCCCATCGTTACTGTCCTCTCCTCGACCATCATCAAGAAATCTGATCATTAAAGCCAAAATCGATTCAGAAGTGTAAACAAACCGCAAGAAGAAACGAAATTTACAAGCTGAATTCGAAGGCGTATACATGAATTCAATTACAGTGTTGAAAATAAATACCCTTCTTCTTCTTCTTCTTCTTCAGATGCAAAGCTTGAAGAGACTCCAGCAGATGCTATCGTCCGGGGACTTAACAGTCTCTCATTAAATGAAACTAAAGTGTTCCTCCAGAACAATTACTGATTTGTTCCGGTCGAAGAGTAATGGCCAGAGTTCAGCAGACGGTTACAAGGACCTAAGCTACTATGGCCAAATTCCCCGGCATGTTGTAGTTTTAAAGTATGACAGCAGATTTTGCCGCTAACACGGTTGTGATGCCGCAATTGTGAATATCATGTGCGGTTATAACGTCAGTGTGGCAGAATTTTAAGATATTTGATAATATTGTGGACATTAGGTAACTAGTAAAGCATGTTGTGTGTCCTTAGATCGGTTATGAAAAAGCCATTAATCAGCCAATAGCTTCTATTTTAGCCCTAGCATTCATGCATGGCCTGGCATGCTTGTTAAGAAACCTAAGAAGAAAACATCTATCATCATCAGTCTTTACTCAATAAAACTTAGTACAACGTGTTTTTATTTCTTTCACTTAAAAGTCATTAACTATAATTCAACAAACTTTCCCATACAATTAAATTTATCGAGAAACGATTTCCAATGCGACATGCTAATTTTCCCAATGATTTCCCTATTCCATGTGATGAGAGTTTCCTAAAGGTAAAACAAGGGAAGATTAAAATGAAAAGCACATTTTTTCAACCAAGCGACCATTAAAGCAAATTTAAGGTGTCACAGGGTATCTGTCAATGCAGTCAAGCCATGGATTATTCCTGGAAGGCTTCCTTACACGACGCATGGAACGCCAAACCACGCTGTTGCACTTGAACCCTGAACCAAAGGCGATCTGCCAAATCCGGTCTCCTCTTTTGACCCTTTCTTTAGCTTCCAAATATGCTAATTCATACCATATGCTGCTGCTAGAAGTGTTGCCAAAGCGGTGCAACGTCATCCTGGAGGCTTCCATGTTGTTTGTACTGAGCTCAAGGTTCTTTTGCAGCTCGTCTAGGACAGTCTTACTTGCAGCATGCACGCAAAAGTGTTCGAATGCGAGCTTGTAGTCTGGGATGTATGGCTTTGACGATGATGATAATGATGATTCAAAATTTTTACCCCCACCAAAAAAGTGTCTCCAAACTAATGTAGCGAAGAAGAAAAGTTGCTCGGAGAATGGTAGCACCAAAGGCCCCAGTGTGGTGATGTTGGTTTTGAGGGCATCTCCACCAATTTCCATTAGATCCTTGCTGATCTTAAGCCCCTTAAAACCCTGTTCATCCTCCTCCTGGTAGACTGACCTGATCCACAATTTACCCAACAAAACATTAAACTACTAGTAAACCACAATGCCCAAAACCACAAACTTCGTTGGTGCATATTTCCTCTGTTAAATGAGCAAGTTCGGATCCTACTTCCTCAACTCTTAAATTCGGCCCCAAAGAAGTTAATTTTAGCTCAAGTTACAATTTTCTCATGTATAAATTTCATTAATATTTAACAGTCCCATCTCTCTATATATAGATTGCTATTCACTGAAAGTACCAAAAAAGACACTGAACTTTACTATTTTATCTAAATAGGCTTCTATAATTTTATTAAATTATAAGCTCTTAATCTTTAATTTATATTTAAATAAATATTTGACATTTATTCAAAGGCTTTATTAATATTTTAAATATTATCAAAAGTCTATTTACTGGTCCTTAGCCAGTATATATTTCAAGCATTAGTATATTCTTAGCCAGGTCGCACGAACTGATGTACTCAAACAGGTAAATAATCAAGATGATGATCAAAGAACAGAAGGAACGAACCTGAAGCTGCGGTCATCAGCACCTTTATGTGTCCGGACAAGGTGTTCAAGACGGTACTTGGCACGACGATAGTCACGGCGCCGGTTGGACAAGAGGACGGCGGAGCACCCCATCCTGAAAAAACAATTTGGAACAAGCATGGACCGGTCCCGGCCAGGGTACCAATTGTAGCCCACCATCTCAGTGCTCACTACGACAGCATAGTTGTTCGGGTTTGCTTGCAACATGTCTCGGGCCAAGTCCACCGCTATGATCCCAGCACTGCAGCCCATCCCACCGAGATTGTAGCTCAAGACGTTGCCTCTCATTTTATAGTGGTTGATTATCATCGCGGAAAGCGATGGAGTTGGATTGAAGATGCTGCAGTTCACAACAAGGACCCCAACGTCCTTGGGTCGAATCCTGGTTTTCTCAAAGAGCTCATCGAGCGCCCCAAACATTACAGTCGAGGCTTCCAGGCGACCTTCTTTCATGGTTGCACAGTTCTCACTAGAACCGATCACCTTGGGAACGTAAGTTTCGTCCCCAATCCCGGATGATTTCAGAATCCTTTTCTGGAATTCAAGGGTTGCCTCGTCGAACTTCCCTGATCTTCTTGCTAGTTCAATAAACTGCTCCCTAGTCACCTGAAAATGAAATAGGAGATGTAAATTAGCTAGTTCAGTGAGACAACATCAAATTGTTTAGTTGATCATTCATGCATGAAAAGATCTTCACCTTTAGGTCATCGCTAGGACGATAACATGCAAAATCAATCAGATAAATCGACCGGGGCCGTGACATAAAATAGACAGAAACCGTGAAAACAAAGACCACAAAAAAGGAGAGCACAGTGGCAAGATCATAGCGAGCATCTTCCCATAGCTTTTTCCAAAGCTCTTCCCTACTAAGGCTTCCCACTTCTGCACTAAAAACAAGCACCAAAACTGGAATAGTAGCCAAGTATATGCCATGATTGATCAGATAATGGTACCCTAACTTCACATACTTCAAGTTAACTGACTGAAGAAAATCCGGGAACCGTCTTCGAACCCTAACCGAGAAGGTTAAGGAGCCGGCATTAGGCCCAGAGGACTCAATTCCACGGTTGACAATCTCAGTTGACAACAGATCTTGCTCATTTCTAGCCATATCAAAGCCTGATTAACTGCTAGGATAACTAGGATGGTGAAGAACTGGCATCATATATATAGATGTATTAATGTGAGAACTGTAATGCGGTGGCACTGGTGGGTGGATATAGTTAATGTTGACACCAACTTGAGTGGGGAGTAGTTGAAAGGTTTTCAATTGCCATAAATTCTTCCATTCAGTGAAAGCTGGTGCAATTCAAAGCGAAAACAAGTTCTTTTCGTTTAAGATCGTCACCTTGTGCTGAAGACTTCACTCTTTGGAGAGTAAATTTCTTGTGAAACCATTATGGATGTCAGCCTCATCTTTTCCCTTCCATTATGCGGTCAAATTATGACAAAAGAAAAATAGCCCATAATTAAAATTGCACTGGAAAGTAGTTGAGAAGATGGAGGATCCAAAAATATCCCACCCCCCCTCCCAAAATTAAAAAAAAAAAAGATGGAGGCCCAAGGGTGTACTTGCTTGTTTTGAAGATAAGGACGGGCATAACACTGTTTAGCGACAGGTATGAATGGTGCGAATTCATATGTTCTCAGTTCTTCGATACAAATATATTTTCGGATTTAGATATTTAATTGTAATTCTTTAGATTAACAACGTGGGAGTTGTACTAACTAGAGAGAATAGACTCGTCAAGCCCATCAACTTTGGACGAGTTGGTTTGATTTATATTATAGATTCAAACCGGATGTAAATTAAATATTATAATTATTATTTGTAATAAATAAAAATAAATATGTATATAAAATCATTAAATATTTATTATTTTTGTTAATTATTTTTATAAATAATAAATTTAGATATTTAAATTTGTTATCTAAATTTATGTTATTTTTACATACTTAATTATAAAATAAAAAAATTATACTTGTTAAAAGAATCAAACGTTCATATTTAATATTATTTATTTATTAAATTTAAATTTCTAATAAATTAAAATATTCGATAAATAATATTATTTAACTTAAATTTAAATAATAATAATATAAATAATAAATAAATTTTAATTTTAAAATATTTATATAAATTTAAATTTAAATTCAAATACAGATATCTAATCAACCGTCCCTCTTTTTAACGACCATATTTACTTCAAATAAATATTGTACTAGTAAAAGCAAGCAAAATGTAAAGCTATGACAGGCTGCGAACAACTTGCCGAATAGAAACTTATCGATTTCGAGTTCAGATTCAGGGCAATAAGCAAGGTGGGTTCACTATCTGCGGCTACCTAGTGGCTATTGACCACCTCGCAGGGAAGCTTCAAAAGCTTAGCCAAAAGCCGACTTTGTTCTAGCTGGAATTCTTTTGGGCTAGATTTATGAAATCAATTGAGTATCAAAGCTGGCAACTATTATTTCAAGAAATTAATTAAATTTCGTTAAGTAATTTCATTTTTATATTATATTATATATATATATATTTATATATTCATGGATGTAGTCTTTAATGAAACAGATGAACGTCTGATTTTAATTTTCATAACTTTAATAAGCGTTTCTGATTCATTTATCCAACAGAAACAATGGTTTCTTTGCAGTTTTCCAAGGAAATAAAGATGACGCTAAGCCAATTTTATAGAAGAACATAAGCTCTCAAGTTTAAAGTTTTAAAGATAAATTTTGTTGTTAATTATAATTAAGTTCAATTAATTCAAAAAAAAATCATATGATGTTAGGTTTATCAAACCACTAATTATAAAGTGATTATAAAGTTTTTATGTATCATTATCATGAACTTAATTAAAAAAAAAACTTTGGGTACCAATTCATTATCCAATTACGGTTCAAAAATTTTAAAATCTCTTCACTCGAGTTAGATCGAGCTGAAAGTTTATTTTATTATTTATATTATTAAAATATTAAAAATATTATTAATTTATTATATTTATATATTTTATAATTAAATTTAAATAAAAAATTTTTATCATTAAATAATAATACAATCCGAATTACACTAACTTAAATTTTAAAAAAAATTTAATCCAAAAATCGACTTATATAAATTAAATTTATCGAACTAATCAAATAACCCAACCTCTATAAATTAACCTTTCATCTTCCTCATCATCGTCTTAGATTATTTGCATATAGAGAAAGTCTCTCTCACTCTAGGCCCGACCATTTGACAAAGCGATGAAACCATTAAAAAATGTAGTTATTAGTTAAGACTCCATGTTCATTTAAAGAAGTTGGGTAAGAGTGAGACAGCGACTCGGAATGAGGACTTTGCTCACCATGACCCACATTAGTTTAATTTAAACTAAATACTAAACGCATAGTTATTAAAAATAAAAATATCATTGCAATCTTTGTCAATCTTAAAATGTAACAATCATAAAAACATTATGCACAAAAGGTCCGTTTAAAGGTTAAATAGTATGTTTAATTTATCAAGTATAAACGAAAATAGATTTGAATATTAATTTTTATGATAAGATTAATTTGATCTGAATTATTATTAATCTATTAAAATAATATTTTTTATTTAAATTTAATTATAAAAATATTAATATAAAATAATTTTTTAATATTTTGATATATTTTAAATAATGAATTACAATCGTTCGATCAAATTACATCAAATTTGTATCTAAACTTAAATTTTTTAATTTTTTAAAATCGTAACCTAATTTAACCCGATCCATAATTAGTTACAGTGTAATTGAAAAATATTCGGCTTCTTTCATAGTTTGACAAGATATGGTAGATAATGTTATCAAAATTTAGGTGATTGTCAAATTTCAATTTAGATATGCAATTAATAATAGATATATTTAATTATTTTAAAATATTTAATTATTTAAAATATTATATTTACATATTTATATTTAAATTTTATATCGTGAATATTTAAAAAACAACTTGGATAAAGCCAATGATAGGTTGTCATTCCACAAATGACAGCAATTAGAGACCAGTAGCTTTCAAGTTTAATATATGTGCTGGACAGAGCTAATTCATCACAATGGAAACATTGAAATCTAAAACCACATGATTTGACTTGGGTATCTATAAACTGATTGTTTTTTCGAGATTTAAATTACGATTATAGATTCATATTTTATTATGTTTAATTTATTATGATCGTAGATATAATAAATTTTATTATATTCATATATAATAAATATTAATTATAAATATTATCAACAAAAAGTCAAAACATTAACATTATATTGTGACCATCATTTAAATTCGTACGAGTGTTTTATATCATCCAAACGAAGCAGTTACCTGTATTAAGCTATCTGGTTGCTGACAATGCAATTTGAATATAATGAAAAATACGAATATAGTGAATAGCTTAAACAGAAACAAAGATGAGTTGAACAATAATTTGGACAAATATAGAGTTAAACAATGATCAGAAACTATGCTGCACTCAGCAATTTTTTCCGCCGAATTTACAGTTCATGCATAAAGCTGTAACTATTATATATAAACTGTTCATTTCTGAAGGAAAAGCTTGTATCTTATAGGACCAATTCAGTGAAGTAAAATGATGAATTGAAGCAAAGTGAAGCTTCAATCAAAGAACGTATTTTTCATGCAAAAAAAAAAAAAAAAAAGAGAAAAAGGGTCACGATCCAAAAATGAAATTCATCTGTTAATTTTCAAATGGTTGCCATTAAAGACCAAAATAATGGAGGAACTGTCTTTTCCAAACTTTCAAAATCTGCAAACTGGATCTAACTATTAAAATATCAGAAAAGCAAGCAAAATGGTGTGTGTGTGTGTATATATGTGTGTATATATATATATATATATATAGATATAGATATAACGAATATGCTTTAATTTCCTTTCAAAGTTGAAGGCTAGAGATATAATTGAGACCCCCAACTTGAATCCATGTACCTCAATGTGAAAAGCAGCCAAAACCCTGTCGGGAAAAAAAGGCAACTCGTACCAAAGATCCATCAATCATTTTCAATCATGGCTCTGAGGAGTGTGTAGAGGGCCTACTTGAAACTGAATATCTTGAAATTTGTTACATCAAATGTACATTAATTAGCTCATTTTAATTGTGCAATGTATATTAACAAGATATTATAGCTAAAACGGTGGTTAAATGATTATAACAGTCTTTGCGCTTTGAAACTTAAAACTGAAGTGATACAAACTAAATGTGCAAAAGAAAATAACCTCAAGGCTCAAAGTCTTATCGGTGTCTTTTGTAAGCTCTGCAAACATGAGCAATCCCCGACTCATTGTCAACTTTAGTTAATGGAACATCCTCAAAACTCCATGGTCTTCGCTTCATCTGTTACGTCGATTCTTTATTTTTCTTTAAATATCTGTATCAGATTTATATACGAATATAAAACTTTAAAAAATTCTTCAAATATATTAAAAAAATATAAAATATTGATCATAGACGAATCTAACACTCGTACCTAAATCTGATGATCATAACTCTTCATTCATGTTTGATAGTCACTGAGAATAACAGCTTCAAATGACACAGCTTTTAGCTCACTGGCATCCGCATGCAGAGACAAATTAGACCTTTTTTTTTCCCTTGAAAATGCTCAAACTTCAAAGGAAAAGGCAATGAAAGCAAAGCCCGATTCACGTCCAATCCCATCATTCAAACCCAATGCTTTCTTCTGCAACTCTGTAATATCCCAAGCAGGATTACCACCCTAAAATGTTGCAGATAATGATTCACCCCACTTGGTCCTATACTTAATTAGCAAACCCAAATTTTTCCTAAAATGGGCAATCAATCTTTCTTCTTCTTCCAACAAATCCTTACCTTCTTTAGTCATTGCTTAACGGTTATGTATTTTTTCAAGTTTCCTCAAAGTATGGATTAAAAATTCAATGTTTCTGAATCAAAACGAAGTCAGTCAGTAGGGGAACTTGGTGACGAAAAATGGAGAAGAGTGAGTTTTGGGAAGAGACGAAGAGTGATGCCTATTAATTGCCTGGAAAAATGAAAATTCGCTAGAAGAGGCCTAACTTAAAATGGGCTCTAGCCCAAAAAGGGGCTATCGAAGAAATTACTTAGCAGGCCCATAGAATAATGCGTAATTTTAAATTTTGGATATTCGGCCCACAAAATCAAGTTCTTTTTTTTTAAGGTTAAATGTCCTATTGAGAATCGAACTCAAACTTAACTCTTCTATCATGAATGCCATTCTGTCTTTATTCAAGGCGCTATAGTAATTCAAGTGCTGGGTTCGCAGAATCAATCATTCCGTTGAATCCTCATTCCAGCTTTATTACAGAATATCATGGAATACCATTTCAGTGTATCCCCCTAAGAATTGCTATTCCATTCCATAAGGAATGGGAAATTTTTTTCCTAAAATACCCAGAACAAGAAACAGCAGTGGCTACTCATGAAATCCGGCAACGGCAAGAGCAGTGGAGAAGAAGAGCAAAAAACAAGAAACAACGGATATAAAAGGGAGAGAGAGAGAGAGAGAGAGAGAAATTCTCTCTTATAGGGTTTTAGGTTAGGATAATTCTAGCAGGTTTCATAGCTTCAAAATTTGTAGAGACGCAGACCAAAGGAAGGAGAAAAAA
>JBBYHO010365917.1:13450-27736 GCA_038382025.1 Adansonia gregorii
AAGAACAGTGAACATGAACTTTGAATTTGGGAGAGAGAGGCAGCAAGGCAGAGAAAGAAAGTGGTGGGAGAAAACGAGGAGTGAAAAAATTTTTCAGGCATTTAAAATATTATTTAAAATAAATCTTTAAGATAGAAAAACTAAATAAAATATTATTTAAAATAAAATTTAAAATATTAAAATATTTTAAATATTAGTCAAGTTAAAAATAATAAAATAATATTTTAAAAATAATTTGACTGTACTATTTTAATTATATTTCTAAATTAACCTTAGTTTTTTTTAAAAATATATATTAATAATAGTTATTTCAAATATAATATATTTAATATTATTTATTTTTAATTATATTAATATTATTTTATAATTATTAAAAATAAATTTAGTTTTTATAAATAAATTATTATCTATTTAAGTTAAGAGTAAAATGTTCTTTTAAATTAATTCTTTATTTATTTTTTAATATAACTTCAATCAATCAAATAGAGTAACATTATTATTTTTTTATTTTATTTAATTAATTAAATTATATAAAAATAATTATTTTATTTTATTTTTATTAAATAAATATTATATTTTTATTTTATTTTATTTTAATAAATTAAATATATAATTAAAAATAATCATAAATCAATTAAATTAAAATTTTTTGTGGTTAAATCTGTCTTATTCGAAATCTTTTACAATCTATGCATCATTCAAATTTCAAGCTTTTTTTTTTTTAATCTATTCATCATTCCAAGGCGTTTTTTAAAATGTATTTTATTCAATTTCTAAAAAAAATAAAGCAGTAAAACCAGACCTCAATTTCAACACGCGCTCAAAACCTAAATTTTATAAATTAATTTAAAATTTTAAAAGAAATATATATTATTATTTAATATGAATTTTTTTATTTTATGAATAAAATTAAAATATTATTATATATATTTTTATTTTTTTAAATATTAAACAAAAATTATCATTAAAAGCTTATTTAAGTAGATAGACTGTATTTTGTTTTGCTTTACATCTTCCACCATGACTCTGAGGTTGAGAACCGGGCTGTCGTCTGGTTATCGAAGATCACATTCTTTCCTAAGCACCGTGAATGAGATGGTCGATTGCTGGATTATACTACAACCATTCTCGATATCTTGAAATGGAAAGCCTGGTAGGCCTGTTAGGATTCGCCGATGACGAGCTTCCCCAGATGTTCGAGCTCATAAAGCATAACGAGTGCTGCAGAGTCCCAAGAGCTTCTTTTGTCGGCTCTTGCATCTCCGGTGCATTCTATGATGCCTAATCTCGGTAAATTCAAGGTGATTTTCGATACAAAGCTGATAGAACCTTTTTCTCTCAGCACCTTCGCCGATTTCCATAGGAGCACTGCAAGGGAAACTAACAATGAGGCCCAGAAATATTGAAAAGTTGTAGCAGATCAGACAAAACGAAACCTTACCAGAAGGTTTGATGGTACATATATGTGTATATATATATATATATATATATACACACACGAATATTGATAATAAGAACGATCTCAAAGTTTCGGGGGGGGGGGGGAAGAAAAGGAGATTAAAGAGACATACCTTGATTTGTGCTCTGTTGCTTGGAACGTAGGCATAGGCCATAGCAGTTTCTTACAAAGCTCGTAAAGACTTGTCCTCGGTGCTCCTTTCTTCGTGTTTATCGTTACAATAACTTTAAAACAGAGAAAAAGAGAGAGAAATGTCAAAGACAGGTTCAATTATTATGTTCTAAATTTTGGGATGGTCGTTCGCATAAATCCAGATCTTCAAGATGGAGAAAAGCCGAAAGTCATTAGGATCAATACCTAATTCTAAACATGAAGAAAAGCAATCAGATATGATGGAGAATCCTTCCTTGCTCAATGAAAGCACGTTTAAAATGTAGAAATCATCTCGCATCTCACATTTAAACCCGATCAAATTTTACATGCACCTACACAATTATATCGGCTTGATTTTCTAGACTATATGTAATTATTAGTTGAAAATTGCTCTTGAAAGACAAAGGAATCATGTGCATAGACATTTGCTTGAAGAATAAAGCAAATAACAACATCGGAATATTTTTTACGATTTTTGGAAGGGATTTTTTGTCCCCTTTCTAGTTCCAGGTGGTTCAGTGTTACGGTGCCGATAAGCTCATTCAGTTGGCTCGATAAGCTAAAGTTAACATCCTTCAACAATTACCATACAATCATGTAAAATCTCTCCTACTTAAAATACTCTAAACTCGTTAACCAATTCAAGAAAAAAGAAAAGAGGCAACCGATTGTCGCATACCTGGGGCGGCAAGGCTGGTACCACATGCTGTCTTTGAAGAACCATGAGTTGGGGAAGGAACTGTAGTTGACTCTCCAGGGAATTGAATTTCGGCTCTCCTCGGCCTCGTACAGATTTTGGGCTGCAACGATTCATCATCAGTGATTTGACTTGAATCCAAACAACCTTGTTTCCTTCTCTTTCGGGAGATTTGTCTATCCTGCTATTGCAAACATCGAGTAACAAAGCATTGCCGATGTGAATGCCAACAATCGGTTCTCAACGTGCTTTAACGAAATAATTACTTTGCATCTAATTGACTAAAGCCTAAAAGGGAATTAAACACAACGGTTCCATGTAGAAATAAAATTATAGCATGACCAGCCTCGCTCATTTTCCATATCTTGGCAAGCTTTAATTAGTAATAAGCACGTACCTCGAGTTCCTTCAACAGATATCAAGCCGCTTTTCCTTTAGCTACTTTTTTGCTTCGATCGAACCCCTCTCCGACCGACAAAAATATTATCCAGCTGTAACCGAAGCTCGGCATGCTCCATTTCTCCCTTGTTTATACATTTTTCCTTTCTAAAATATCCAAGAGAGTCGCATAAGTCATCGAGAAGTGGAGGCCGTTCAAGCTTATAGGGAGACATGATTGGAGATAACAACGGTTCAACAAATCTCCAGACTTCATCAAGATTCAGGTTGGTATCAATCAAAATTGCCCCAACAATGCTTTCAACTAAGTCTTCAAGAGCCTGTTGAAAAGAAAGTAGAGACCGTAAATATATATCATCAAGATCCCTAATTGCCAACAAATGCCTCAATTCTACGATTCATGGTTAACTAGATGAACAGGAGCCAAGAAAATAATCAACTGTTTACTGTCAGTGGACTTAATAATTTTACCAAAGTCTTTGAAGAGCATCAAAGCTATCGTTGTCTTCCCTCCACCTGTATCCAATACTGCTATAATGTTTCTTCTCTTTGCAACTTCATACACCTGCAATCGATCCCAAACTCAAAAAAAAAAAAAAAAAAAAAAGGCAAACACTCTTGGTATAAGGGATTTGAAGATGAAGAAGTGTCGCCCTGCTCCTCCTTGGGAGAATGAGTGTTGAATGTTGATTAAATATACAGAAAACACTGGCAAAAAAATGAAATAAATTTTTTATTGAATGGTAATGACTAGAATGAATAGGATGAAAACACTAAAAATGCGTGAAGTCCTAAAGAACAGTAGGTTGGTGAGTAAAGAGAAAAATGGGGTTTGAATGGGATTCTGCTGTCGGTGCAATGTGACATTGATTCTATAAATTTTACGGAATTTTTAATTAAAATATAATTGTTTAAAGTATTTTTTTTATAATATCTAAATATCCATAAAATAGAATTAAATTTTAAGGGTAAAATAAAACGGAAATTTTGCACTAATATTTATTATTTAATTTTGTTGATAAATATATGATAAGTTATAATTAATTTTTTTATTTATTCTAATTATATTTTTTACAAATTGTTTCATTTACAGAAATTAATTTATGTTTTATTAAAATTTGAGTGTATATATATATTTATATAAGAAAAGATATATTTACACTAGTGTAAAATTAAGTTAATTGTAGACATTTGCATAACTTTTTATACGAGTTTATATTTATTTAATTTAACCGTCATATTTTATGTTTTATTTATTTAAATAATGTATACCGAGTTTTGAGTAAATTAAAAATATCTAATTATTTTTTTAACGTAAAAAACTTTTGAATATTAAATATAAATTAAAAAATATAATTTTTTTCGAAATAATAAAAATATCGGATTGATTCAAAATTTTACATGTACAAAAATTATAATTTCATTATTAAATCTAATAATTAATTTATTAAAGTATTAATTATATAAAAATTATATAAATATATAAAATTAAATTTTATAATAATATAAGTGAAATTTTTTATTTATATTTATATTTATATATATCTGGTTTATAATAAGACAGGCCCAAGGTTGAACAGTTTCCAAGTTCCAACCGAACTGCTTAAAAAGATTTGGACTGGAGCTGCTACGTTCACGTGCAATTGTGGGAGGAGCAAAGACTAGCCAGTAATAATTTGACACGTAATGCATCCGGCTGCCTGTTTGTTAAATCAGAGCCAACAAGCCAATCCAAAGTGCTGGCTGAGACCGGTTAAAAGAGTGGGCTATGGGCCTCGATATAATAAGTCTAATTGACTTGTGTGGAAATTACAATTTAATAATAAAATATAAATTTATATAAATTTAAATATAAAAGATATTTTTTTGATATTTTATAAATAATAATTTAAAATTTTAAAATTTTAAATTTAAATAAAAATATTAAGACTAACAACGCCGCCGTCCGCGTCCGAAACAAAAGTTAAACGTTAAAACCGTAGCAGAAGGAGCAAATTTCGGAACAGGTGTTGCTTTTCATGACTCGTACTACCATCGTGCAAATTGTTATTCAATTCTATGCCGCCAAAGGAAAATATTTTTTAGAAAAAAAAAAAGGGATTTAATAAAGTATAAATTTACCATACAAAAGTAACAAAACGTAGAAAAATAAGTCCCTGGCTGTCGTCAGCTTCGGGCTATCCCCTGATGCTCTTATCAAAATTCAAAATACTGCTCTCGTCTGTCTAAACATTTACCATACACATCTCCGCGCTGCTACTCTTTTCTTATTTTTTTTTCCAGCTCTTTCCCCTAGCATCTGTTTTCGCTTTTTTTTTTTTTCAATTTTTTTTGACTTTAAATACTTTCTTTTCCATTTCCTTCCGTGTATAGATACAAGAATGGCTACGGAGACAACGACTTGATAGGTTTTTGTTTTTCTGTTGTGTTGAAAACTCCTAGGACTCGAGCCGGTTGAGTCCATGGCTTTCAATATATCACAACTCGAAGTAGCCCTGGCTGTGGTTCTGTATAGTCAAGGCACTCTACTTCAAGGAGATAATGCTGTACGGAAGCTGGAAGTATTGCTGGAGTACAAGAACCGCTTGTATGGTGGCCGGTTCCGACACGTATGTAAACCTGCAGATGTTGATTTGCCGCCCGTGCTGTGCTCCTGAGCACCGATAGTTCATGCTTCAGCATGAGAATGGCTTCACTAACATGCAATTCATGCAGGTCTATCATCCAGTCCTGCCCTCGAACGTTCTCTGGCGGAATTGGGTCCCTATATTTTTAAAGTTCATAAACAGTCAAAACGAACAAACTAGTATCAAGACGACCAAAATAATATAACCAGAATTTAGATCAACGGAATAAGAACAAACAATTACCATGATTCATAACTGACAAACTCATACATTCAGAGCTTGAGTGCAAACGATGGACAGAGAGAGAAAGGAGAAAGGGTAAGAACCAACTATCTTATTTCAACTCTTCATTTTTCTTGAAATACCGTATCCATCACTTATATCAATGGGAACCGGGATATAACCCTCCAAATACATGGAAAAACTTAGAAAAAAATTCAACATATTTGTGTCCGATACATATTCATATCCAACATTCACGTCCAAGTCCGAGAAACATAGAGAACCAATTATAGTGGTATAGCTGGGATGAATACTATCCCCACAGATTTCAGCAACCAATATTTTTTATTCTCCACCAGAAAACTATCTTACCAACCCATTGGTAAACAGATGTCAAAAGCAATGACAATAACAGCAACAAAAGAATGGTTTGAAGCCTGTCATGTCAAATACTATGTCAAGGAATCAAGTGTGACAGTAAAGAAATGACAAACCTCTTTCGATATATAGATTCTAGAGCTTTTCCATGAGCCACCTTCATATGCATATTGTGCAGTTGTCTTTTCACACTAAGTTCCTTTGGTAAAGCCTTATTGCCAATGAAAAATGCTTGACGTGCCTATTGTAAATATTTATACATAAAAAAAAAAGTAGCTTCAGTTAATAATATAGATATTCATAAAACACATGCTCATTCAGGACAATTAAACAAATAGTTGTGACTGATACTTTAGTGCTATGTAAATTACACAATGTCACTACACTTGTTTACATCCCATTTTGTAATCCATATTCTATTAATTATTCTAACATATGATTTGGTTAATTGTAAGGTGGCAGTAGAAGAAGCAGCGAATTTTGAACCATTATACAAGAGAGGACTAAAAAGGGGAACTCATTTCCCAGGTTACAAAAGGGGCACAAATAAATGAAAAAATTAAAAGGAAAATAAATATGGTTGAGAAATTAGGTTGAAACATTGTTAAACAACTTAGTTCATTGCTTCCTAACAAAAATGCAAACCTATAAATAAGTTGGTTGAAATATGGGCAATAAATTTCCAAGGCGATACCCGGTCAAAAAAGGCATTACATAAATGGGCATGCTCTCCAGCTTCTTCCCGCAGTTCAGAGTACAAATTTGCTGCCAGCTCAATAAAATTAAAACAAATAGATATGGACAAAGGCATAGATTGCTCCTATTAAAAGCTGTATATGGATGAACTTTACTAGTGCAGAACATTTACCCACTGCATCTCCAGTTTCAAGCCAAACAGGAGCTGAATGAGCTGAACCACGAGTCAGCAACCTATTAGCATAAACCCCTCTTCCAGGTGCAGCACTGTTGTAGGTATTAGTCAACCCTTGAGAACTTCTGCTTGACCCAACAGTTGATTTGGCAGAACCATTTCTGTCATACTTCCATACTCCAGAATCTTTAGATGCCATTTTCCTGACAGCTGATGCAAAATCTATGGCACCTCTAGATGGAAGGGAGGAACTGGATTTGAACATAAGTATATTGTCCTTGTTAGATGATCGATAAGGATTGGCACTATGTTTAAGATCATCTCCTGCATATTTTTTAGGACCAATCTGATCATCTGACACAGTAAGTAAAGGAAGGTCTAGTGTACTCAGATTGGGAGCTGACGAGGCCTTTGTATTCAGGTTCTGGTTGAAACCACCATCAACTTGAAGCTACAATAAAAATCAAAATGACCCGTGAAATGCTAAAAAATCTTAAAATGAATAACACACAACAAAAACTCTGGAAATTTTAGAGGATGCTGGAAGCTGTGAGCCACGAAGCATGTAACAACCTCCTAAGAAGATATAAATTCAAAAACCAAGAGCAGAAAACCCTTAAAAGAAAAGCTACCCCTGCATAACAGGCCACATAATATGGTTGAATTAAGACACCTCAAAACTTCATGAGAAGCCAGCTTTCCCTGTCAGACTACAGTTAGCATCCAAACCATTACCATTCACAGCACCACAGCAGATTCCCAATATCCAGAAACAGTAACATTAGAAGAGAAGAAAATAAACATTTCCATTGTATAAAAAGGGAAAAGCAAAAACTGAAGTTGAGAAAAATCTTTCACATCCTGATTTGGACCATAAATGATTCCTTTAGTGGTTCTGCAACTCTCCAGCAATTGATAATCAGAAATGAAAAATATATAACTTGAAGATGTAAACAACTGATGAATTACTACATCTTCAAACAAAGGATAAAAGCAAGCACTAGAAACCAACTAGACACAGTTGACCACTCACCTCAAGCTGAGCAAGCATCTCGATAGCCAGATTTAAGTCACAACCATTGCCGAAATAAACTTCAGCAAGGCTTTCGGCAGCAAATCCAGGAAACTGAGAAGCCAAAAAATTCAGAGGATTCATTTCAGCACCATCCATAATTGTTTGCTCACCCAACATATCATTAGTAAATCCATGTGTAGAATTTCCGTTATGTGGTTGTCCCTCCCTCCCTTTGCTAAGTATCTGATCACTGGTAACAAGTTGTTTGTCCCAAGGTTTGGCTGGCAAAGGCAAAAAACTAGTTGAAGTGGGGTACTCTCCACAGGATGAGGCAGGATGTCTCAAATTTTCAGCGAAGTTATTGATATTACCATTACGATGCAGTAGTTCTTGTTGATTATCAAATACATATCCACCATCAGCAGAAGCAGGGAACCTTGAAGCTTCGATACCACCGTGCAAGGACAAACCTGCTAAAGAGAGGCTCCCAGATCCAATTCCTTCAGAATCATCCTCATTAATAACCTTAAAGTCTGGAGTAATGTCATCAGGGAGCTGGCAACGCCAGAACTGATGAGCTTCATCGTCCGAATTATTTGAAACGGAAGACTCGGACCGATCAAGCATTGCTTTTCCCATAGTCCCAGAACTAGTAAGCCTTCTTGTTGCATCAGCTGCACTAGTACTTCCTAATGAAGATGGTGATCTAAGAGAAAAGGGAACGAACTCTGCTGCATTAGGATTCAAAGTTGTAACCTTGCTAGGGGAATTGAGTATTGTGTCACTAATTTGGATCCCTTTCTCAGCTAAGCTCATTCTTTACTTAAATAGAAAATAAAATAGATTCTTCATAGATAAAGGAAACTAATGCAGATGTATCCCTTGAGTTACACTAACTCTAACCAAAACCTGCAAAATCGTCCATCGTATCACATTATTAATAAGTCAAACTTACAAAAGAATCCTAAATTGAAGACAAACGTACATGCACGAAACTGATCCATATCAGAAAATAACTCAATAACCAAATTTGGAATGGGATTAATACCCAAAAAAGCCACCAAATTTCACATCACTCTTCATATAAACTTATGCAATAATCATTTCCATGAAAATAATGATGATGACGAATGATGAGAACGGCAACAATGAAAACAATAGAAATATTAATAACCATATTTGGCTCTTACGGATGCAGAATCATCACTTTAAATGAAACAAACATAATAGATAATACTATGATTAATTAACAACTGAACAGGAACTGCAGTTAATCATATCTTTAAATGAACATCAAAATAAGCTCAATTCAAAATTAAGAATTAAACAACAAGTTTATTATTAATACAAACGCATTAAATACACCAAAATTATGCCCATATACTGTTAGAAACCCTAGAATTCACTTTTCAACAAGAATATAACCTGAAAAGAAAAGGAAAGCAGAACATCCTCAAGCAAATAATTAAACAGCAAGCTCATTTACAGTAAAAAAAAAAAAAAAACCCAAGAACATAAATAACAAACTCAAATTTCCATTAAAAAAATAAATAAAATCAAAGCTCCAACTAAAAAAATAATTGAAACGAAAAGAAGCATAAATCAAAGCTAAAATCTTGCATTATCCAACTCATTAATTATCAGAGATCTAAAAGTCAATCCAACAACGGCAGAAAGAAAAAAAAAATGAAATAAACAGAACGAAAGAAAGAAAACGAAATTCCAGAGATCTAAGAAGAAATTTATACCTTTGAGAAACAAATCGAAAGGATCCATAGCTAAAGAGATGAGAAAGCAAACGAAAAAACAGATAAAATAGAACCCCCCAAAAAAAACAAAGATGGATTTCAGAATTCAGATATTTCTTTCTTCTTTTAATTAAATCTACTGGGATTTGAGCTTTGAATTTTTTTTGTCTTTCCTTGGCGGCTCAGACCCCATGTTTCTCTTTCTCTTTATTTTTCTTTTATTTTCTCTGGTTTTTTTTTTTTTTGGCTCGAAAATGGCTTTTGTTCATACAACTGCCACCACAGAAATACAAGACCCAGACATCCAACCCGTTCGTCACTCGATTTGACTTCTTTCTTTTTCACTCTTTTATTTTTATAACATATATATATATATATATATTATTTTCATAGCGCTATCTTCGTAAATCTTAATTCTAGCAGTTTTTCTTAACTAATAATTCATTGATCCCTGTCACAACTAGTGAAATAATAAAAAATTTATATTATTTAAATAAATTTTAAAAATAAAATATTTAAATTGTTAAGAGAAAATAATTAAGATGTTAGTTTGAAAAATGAATTTATTTAAATCATATTCTCAAATAAAATAAAAGCTTTATATATTTTTATTGTTTATATTTTATTTCACCTAAATAAAATATTTTAAGTTACGATTTTTTTATTTATAAAAAAATTAAATTAATAAAAATAATAAAGTTTTTAATTAAATATGTAAAAATAATTATAATTATTTTTTATTTTTTTCGTAACTTATTTGTACGTAAAATGAGTTTTTTCAAACTCGACAGTTCAAATTAAATCTTAAATGAATAAATTTTTTTATTATTTAAATTCAACTTGAATGATCCGATTCGTATGCGATTATAGTTAAAATATTTTTTTATAATTATTATATTAAATAATTTTTTTCTAAGTTAGGGGACTTAATAAAATTGAATGATATTTAATATATATAAAAATATATAAATTTTAAATATTCGTTAATAAAATGGAAATGATCATGGTTGGCGAGTGGCGATAATACAATAACGACGAAAAATACTTACGCACCAAATGCAACGCGCATGTCAGGGTTTGAAGATACGCTCTTCTGCCGGACCAACCAAACCTTCCTAAACAATGCACCTGAAAAGAAACGAAGACAAAAGCAAGCTTGGTAGTTACATTTAACCGAACATTATTAAACGACACGCGCTGGTGACACATCGTGGGAAAAATAAGATACGTGAAAGGGGAGAAATCCCTAAAGAGAACGTTTAACTTGGACGACCCGTAAGATCGGTGACGGTCCTGACAGCTGGCAGCGGCAGGTCCTAGAACCCGCACTCTCAGCACTATAATCCCCTCCTCCAAAAAACATCGCCAAAAAAAAGTATTAACCAATACAAATATTCCACGTGTAAAATGAGGCATGAAAGTTATGGTGGGGAGGGAAGTAGTGGAAAAGTATAGGGAATGCCCGTCAGGGTAAAAAGAAAAAGACGGTGACGTTGAGAGCAATTACAGTGACTCCTAGCCGCCAATGATTAAGGCGTTGAGTTATCTCATTTCCTCTTCCTTATTTATATTTATATCTATGAAAACATCTTCACACTCTGTTTATAGAAAAAAAAAAAATCAATCAGAAGCATTTGGCGGAGAGGAAGACGAGGAAAATCTCTTTGTATTAATGCAATTGAGATCCATAACTGCCTTTTTTGGGCTCAGATTTTGATCTTTGAATTTTAAATAGACGCAGAGAAAGGGAAAAGAGAAGAGGGAGTGAGCCAATTTCGGCTCTGAGATATGTATATGCAAGTTATAGTTCTTCTTCTCATGCTTGTTGTTGATCAAGAGAACCAAGAAAGAGAGTGGGAAAAAGAGAGATAAACAAATTTCTCATCTGGGTTTGAAACAAAATCAAAACTTTTTTCCTTTGGTATGTGTAGGTTTTTATTTTTTATTTTTTATGCAAAAAATGTTATGTTCTTGATAATTATGGCGTTAAAGCTTTTGCAGGTGGGTTCCAATGGCAGCAGCGGTTTTCAAAGAGGCAAAGATAATGGATTCCGTTAAGCACAAGAACAACCAAATCGAAGTTGAGTTTGCCGAGTGTGATTGTTGCGGCCTAACTGAGGAGTGCACGCCAGCTTACATTGCTCGGGTACAAGAAAACTTCGAAGGGCGTTGGCTTTGCGGGCTCTGTTCGGAGGCTGTTAAAGACGAGACAGTTCGGTCGGATGAAGGTATTACAATCAACGAAGCATTGGATCGACACATGAAGTTTTGTGAGCAGTTCAAGTCTTCAAGTCCTCCATCAAATCCCGCTGAGGATTTGATCTCTGCAATGAAACATCTGCTTCTAAGAACCTTGGATTCTCCTAGGAAAAATGCATCATCAGCTACCTCGTTCGTTCGATCCAAAACCAGTTTTTCCACTCTGTCAAATGGAAAAATTTAAGAATGAGGTTTAAGATTATCCTATCTATCTATCTATCTAGTTTGAAAAAAAGGAAGTTGAAATAAAATTGGCTTTTGAATAAGGCCAAACAGCTTTAGAAAGAAGTTTGGATTTTGCTTAGGCTTTACGTTTAACTTGGAAAACTCATGTTCTATCTTTATTTATTTGTCATCTTCTTCACATGAGGGCTTGCATGAATGAAACTAGAACCCTCCTTCAATAAAATGATTAATGTATCAAATTACAAACTCCTTTAGCAGTTTTCCATCCAATAGTAAAAAGGGCAATTCCTTTACGGAATTTCTAGTTTGATTGTTTCTTTTTCTTTTCTTTTCTTTTTTGTTACAAGTCACGATTAGGGATAGAAGATAAGGATGAAAATATTGAAATTCAAATTTAGATTTATTAAATATCTTACTTTAAAGATAACCGTTTGAATATTAATCTAATTTGATAGGTAATTTTCCATTGCTTTTCTTTTTTTTTTTTTTTTCTCTGGGGTGCGCTTCAAGATGAGCAAGAAGTATTCCGTGTTCTCGAATGGAAGCCACGAATCCGAATACATTATACAAATTCATCAAGGTTTTTATTTATTCGTTTCTTCATCACTTTGCAGAGAGATCAAAATAGAAAGGCAGAAAAAAAAAATAAACACGACGTAAAACTGGAAGTATCTGTATTGCAGTTTGCTTTGTACTACTGTGAGGGGATATATGGGGATTGGCATTGGAGAACTTTGGACCTTAGATTGTTACCTCACAAGGCCAGCTTTTGCAGTTGTTCATGTGGTTGGTCCGTTGCTCCATTATTTTGGCTGGCATGAACTCGTGGCTGGTTTTTGAGAATAGAACAGGAGCCAGTTGGATTGGGCCCATTGTTTCATTTTTTTCTTCTAATTTCTTACAAAAGAAAAAATTGTAAAAAGGATGCAGTAACTCGAATTTCAAATTACAAGTGAAACATAAATCGTCTAAAAAGCAAAGTTTATAGCTAACTGATACAAATACAGAATCCCATATTCTACTCTAATTTCTTTTTTAAAAAAAGAGGTAAAATCTCTTATTGAAAACAACGACAATAAGGCAATAATACATGGATATATAAATATAATTAAACAATTTTTTACCCTTTGCCCATAAATGCATATGTTTGAGATTGTAAGGTTTGATCTCTCAAATTAATGACAATATCGATTATAATTATTACGAATTTTTGACGTGATCGAGAAATTCAAATTAAAATCATATTTATTAATAAAAAATTAATGCTACATAATTATTACAAATTAAAATGTTATGATTGTAATTAAACCCATCAAAATTTAAAGAAATTACCCCAGAACCGAATTCACAAAATCATAAAAACTCCTCCCTAAAGTTTTACTTTTCTTCGGCTATGTATTGTGAATGAGTTCAATTAGAGGGGATGAAAATTTCAGATTATTAATTATGTTAATCCAATTAGTCTACTTGTTAATTATTAGTTTGACAGTCCAGTCACCAATTCATATGTTGTACTAGACATCTGAGTTGATTAGTTTTTATGACATTTTATGGCAGTTTAATAATAGGCTTAAAGGTGTATTTGCAAAATTTTCTTGTTCTATGATTTGAGTAAGCCATCTTTAATCATTGATATACTTAAATGTATAACTTAAAGGTGATTGCATTAATCAGCAAATGTTCACTAAGTCATTTACGTGTGTTTTTTTTTAATGATCAAAAACAATAAGTCATTTGTTATCATCGGCATACTTAGATGCATTTATTAAAAATAGTTACATTAACCAACCAATTAAGTTCAGGCTTTGCGTAATCACGAAGCCTGCTGGCTATTTATATTATTTTCCAATCATGTAGTCAGTAAGAGTGTGTGTATTTCACATTATCAGTTGTATCAAGACAAATTTTGACAAAATCAAAAGCATTTATAGATGCATGTATTTTTTTTTTTCAAAAAAACGTGACAGAAACTTTTTTTAATTAATATTTTTATATTAATATTTATATATTTTTATTATTAAAATTAAATAAAAATTTATTTTTTATTATTAGATAATAATAATAATAATAATTATAATTATAATAATAGTATTTGGTGGATCAGAAAGGTCCACAATAAAAAAAATTCATCTTCAAGACCCGACCCAAACGGATAGTCCGACTTATAAATAGTTATAATTTTGTGTCGTACAACTTTTTTCCCCTTTTCTACTAATTGCAAGTATTCCATGTTGTTTAATGCACTATTATGTCCATGTATTTACACATCTGC
>JBBYHO010366028.1:0-27735 GCA_038382025.1 Adansonia gregorii
TGTTGAAAGAAAAAATAGAACCTTAGAAGAAATGGCTAGAACCATGCTTTGTGAAAATAATTTGCCAAGATATTTTTCGGTGAAAGCTATTAATACTTCTCCCTATATAATAAATAGAGCCATGGTTAGGCCAATTCTAAATAAAACTCCAAATGAGCTTTTTAAAGGAAGAAAACCTAACATTAGCTATTTTCACCCTTTTGGATGTAAATGTTTTATATTAAATAATGGAAAAGACAATCTTGGTAAATTTGATGCAAAAAGTGATGAAGGAATTTTTTTTGGATATTCAACAAACTCCAAAGCTTATAGAGTGTTTAATAAAAGAACTTTAGTTGTTGAAGAATCAATACATGTTATATTTGATGAAGCTAATCAACCTTGAAAAAGGTTTCTTTTAACATTGATGATGTAGAAATTTACCAACAACAAACATCACATAAGGAACAAAGACAAACAATGCCAAATCAAGAAGATACAAAGAAAGAAGAACCACATAAGCCAACTTAAGTAGAAAGAGAAAAAAATCATACTAGAGAGTTGGCTTATGTCAAAGATGGTGAGATAATTAGTGATACAAGGCAAAGGGTAAGAACCAGATCATCTCTTAAAAATACATCCAATTATGTAACCTTTTTTCCAAAAATTGAGCCCAAAAATATAGATGAGGCCTTAAAAGATGAAAATTGGATCATAGCTATGCAAGAAGAATTAAACCAATTGGAAAAAAGCAAAGTGTGGAACTTAGTTGAAAAGCCTAGTGATTATCCCATTGTAGGTACTAAATGGGTTTTTAGGAACAAACTTGATGAGAATAGAACAATAGTTAGGAATAAGGCTAGATTAGTAGCTAAAAGGTATAGTCAAGAAGAAGAAATTGATTATGATGGAACATATGCCCCCGTAGCTAGACTAAAGGCCATTAAAATACTACTAGCTTTTGCATGTTTCAACAACTTTAAATTATATCAAATGGATGTTAAAAGTGCTTTTTTAAATGGCTTTATCAATAAAGAAGTTTATGTTGAACAACCTCTTAATTTTGAAAATCCTCATTTTCCCGATCATGTTTTTAAACTTTCTAAAGCTTTATATGGACTAAAACAAGCACCAAGGGCATGGCATGAAAGACTCTCAAAAGTTTTGATTGAAAAAGGATTAAATAGAGGAAATGTTAACAAAACTCTATTTATAAAAGTAAAAAATAAGGCCATTTTAGTGAGTCAAGTTTATGTTGATGATATTATCTTTGGTGCTACTAATGAATCTCTTAGTCAAGAATTCTCTAAGTTAATGCAAGGTGAATTTGAGATAAGCAAGATGGAAGAATTGACATTCTTTTTAGGATTACAAATTAAACAAACTTAAGATGACATCTTCATCAATCAAGCAAAGTACACCAAAAAATTACTCAAGAGGTTTAAAATGGATGAAGCAAAGCCTTGCTCCACACCTATGAGTACCTCAACAAAGCTTAAAAAGGATGAAGGAGGTAAAATCATTGACTCTAAACTTTATAGGTCCATGATAGGTTTATTGCTATATCTTACTGCAAGTAGACCAGACATAATGTTTAGTGTATGCTTATATGCTAGATACCAATCAACACCATGAAAGTCTCATCTAATTGCCATAAAAAGAATTTTTAGATACCTTAAAGACACTCCAAATCTAGGCCTATGGTATCCTAAAGAATCATCCCTTGTGTTACATGCTTACTCCGATACAAATTTTGGTGGATGCAAAATTGATAGGAAAAGCACTTCCAAAACAAGTCAATTTCTTGGAAATATGCTTATATCATGGTTTTCCAAGAAATAAAATAGTGTTGCCTTATCCACAATCAAAGTAGAATGCATATCTACGTAGTTGTTATGCCTAAATTTTATGGATAAAACAACAAATAAAGGATTTTGGCATTACCATGGATCATATTCCAATTAAATGTGACAATACTAGTGCAATTTGTCTTACCAAAAATCCAATCCAATACTCTAGAACCAAGCACATAGAAATTAGACATCACTTCATTAGAGCCTATGTGCAAAAAGGTGATATAGTACTTACGTTTGTTGACACCCTGCATCAATTAGCTGATATTTTCACTAAATCACTTGACAAGGATAGATTTGGCACAATTAGAAGAAAACTTGGATTAATGAACACACCTTAAAATTCATAATTTGATCCAATCCTATTACAGTGCCTTAATGTTGCTTGCATGAATGCTTTGGTTGATAACACTAATTTTGCACACTTGCTTGTTTAAGTGACATGAATTTATTGAATAAAGTCGTTGCATCTTGATTAAGCCTTGAATGATCTTAATTTTGGTCCAAGATATAATTTTCAATGTTTTAAACTGATAATTGGATCAAAATGCCATATAATTTGATGAGATTCTATTAAAAATAAACCCATCCTAGGCTATCTGTATTGATTCTTGTACATTTATCACTTTTGTATCAAGACTTGTTTTCAGTGTATCGATACAAGCCCAGATTTGTTCTTTGTATCGATACCTTTTCTTTTGTATCGATGTACATTATCGATATTGCAGAGTGAGTATCGATATAGCAAAAATTTCATTAAGTATCGAGACCTAGTTCATTGTATCAATACATAACCTAAAAGTGTTCCTTATATCGATACTTCTTCATATGTATCGATACTGACTGTTCGTTTAGGCACCTCCCGCGTGATTTTTCCCATTTGAACCAGTGTTCATCTCTTTGCCTTCTCTATCGTTCTATCAAGCCACCATCAAATCCCATCATTTTCAATTTTCCTTTCAAAATCAAACTCATCAAATCACCTAATTCCTTTCTTTCACTTCCCCGACACCATTTCAAATCACCCATTACAATCCAAATCATCAAGATTCCAAAACTTTTCATAACCTCTACCTTTACCACTTTTCTCTCCAAATTCAACCATTTCATCCAAATTTCTTCTGATCAATCACCTCTGTATCCTTCCTAAAGCCGTTCCCCATCATTGTTTGTGTGATCGATTCCAGAAACACTCTTTACATCATATAAATTAAAATATGTTTTGAGTGCCCACCACCTGCTCGACAAAAGTCTTCACAAACCTATGGCTCCCAAAACTAAACAAACCACACATCGATAGGGTTCCACCACCTGTGCATCCACCTCTTCCGCACAACAACCACCTCTGGCATAAACTCAATCCTTCTTTAACTTGTGTTTTCGTGACACATGGGCTCGAGAGTGATTCAGCAATATATATGTCCGAATGCCCATTCAATTTCACGTAATCAACTTTTTATTTCTCCGATCCATCACCTATCGTACCTTCAAATCTTTGACACCTTCGGATGGACCAAATTTTTTTCACTTAATGCTTCGGTGCGAGAGAATCTTGTCTAGCCTTCTTTAGCAATGCATCTCTCATCATTGATGACTGCGACAATGTCATTGCTATTTGGTCCTATCTTTTGGGACAAGATCTCTTGGTTAACTTGGCCTCTCTCGCTGCTGCCTTCGATTTTCCAAATGAAGGTGCTATCAATGAAGGTTCGGGTCTCATCGCACTATGCATCCCTAACAAAAAAGCCACGCTCCTTTCATCGGTTAATCGCTTACTTCATCTAATAATCTCACATGTGCTCCGTCTATACAGAACCAAACATACCATGCTTAGCGATGCGGATTATTGGTGGCTACATATGATACAATCCGGCACTCGACCAAATCTAGCATACTTCATATTTACTAACCTTGTTCTATGTGTATGAGGATGTTATAGCCTTCTTCATGGCATGGCCTTGAGTTACTACTTTGAAACTCAAGGTCTCGATCTTTCATGCGACCTGAGCATATGGTCATGACATATTGCTACATCAATCATAAATCGATGTGATTTACCGGCTATGAGATTTAAGGCAGAGAATTTGTTCCAGAAGCTCATCTACAGTAGCCACTCGAGCAATCAAATGCTTTAGCTCTTGATGATATTGATGAAATAGAGCATGATGAGCCTTCTCTGTCTCCTCCACCTCCGGCTCCCGCACCCATGGATATTCCCACCATGTTCACATCAATCATGAATCGGCTTGATACGTGGGAAGGATGTTTTGACAACATCGACTCTTACGAAGCAACATCTATTTGTGATAAGTGTATAATAAGTAAACAAGCAAAATCTAAAGCAATGCCACATGGTTTATGTTAACCTTGAATTTAGTTTTGATATAACCTACAAACCTAAGTTAAATTAATATTCGACCTTGTACTTATGTTTAAATTGAAAAAAATTCTTAAAAGTACTAAGGCAATTCATTGAGATATGTTTAAGTCAACAAAAATAATTTTACAAATGAATTTTGAAGGCTAGTATTGATACCAAGAACATGTGTATCGATACTATGCATAAAGCCTCAAATGTATCGATACAATGAACATGAGTATTGATACATATTGCTGAGTATCGATACTAGGTCCCTGAGTATCAATACAGAGCTTAGCAGTAGCTTAAGTTGGCATGAAATCCTCAAATGTATCGATACAAGTGTGTATGTATCGATACATGTTGATGAGTATCAATACTGACCACATGAGTATTGATACAAAGCTTGGCAGTAGCCTACGTTTGGCTGAAACCCTCATATGTATCGACACATAGGCATCTGTATCCATACAAACTGCTTAGTATCGATACTAAGACTTCAGTATCGATAAAACATGCTATAACGGTAGCTTTTTTGAACTGCGTATCATACTATTGGTATTGTACCGATACTTTAGCGCGAGATTGAACGAAAATCAACATTTATGAAGGGTACAATAGCTCTCCAACCACCACATTAAATGCCCAATGTCCATGAATCAATTTGCAGCTATAAATAGAGGTTCTAAATAGCTGATGAGAAAGAGATACAGACTTATTGAATCATTCAACATCAAAAGCTCAAAATCATCAAAATCTTTATTTTCTATTTGTATCAAATTCATACTTTTGTATCTCATTCTTCTTGTACTAAAATTCCAGTAAACATCCACCTACTAGAGGTTCAATTAGTTTGCAAAATACTTTTTTCATTTGACAAAAAAGGGTTGAGTGAAAGTAAGTGAAAATACTTGAGAGTTTAGGGTATAATTCTCAAGGGATTTGAAAGGTTCTATCTAAGCCTTAAAAGATAGTTGTGTGAGGTTATACCTTATCTTTAAAGGTGACAAATTTCATTAGTGAATTATGGAAATCACTTTGGTAAGCAAGTACCACGAAGAGAGGATGTAAGTGCTGAATTAAAGGACCAAACCTTTATACATCCTTTATTGATTTTCTTTCTTCCTTATCTTGTTTAAATTTTTAATTCTATAAAGTTTTTATAGAACCAATTCACCCTCTTTTGGTTCAATCTCTCTATTAAAGCTAACAATTTATATACACCTTTACCTGTGCCCAATCAAACTTGGATGGATATATATATATGGATTTTGTATTAGGGTTGCCTAGGTCCTAAAGTGGTAAGGATAGCATATTTGTTGTTGTTAATTGGTTTAGCAAGATGGCGCATTTCATTGCATGTTCAAAAATTAATGATGCAACACATATTGCTGATTTGTTCTTTAAAGAGATATAGTACGTTTGCATGGATTGCCTAGAACAATAGTAAGCGATAGGGATGTTAAGTTTTTAAGTCATTTTTAGCGTACTTTATGAAATAAGTTAGGAACTAAACTCTTGTTTTCAACTGTTGCACATCCTCAAATGGATGGATAAACTGAAGTAGTTAATAGGACACTTACTACTTTGTTACGTGCTATCATTCAAAAAAACTTAAAATAATGGGAGAGATGTTTGTCACATATTGAGTTTGCATATAATAGGAATGTTCATTCTACTACTACTTATTCTCTTTTTGAAGTTATGTATGGCTTTAACCCTTTAACTCCATTGGATATTTTACCTTTGCCTACTAATGAAATTTGGATGGTAAGAAAAAGGCAAATTTTGTTAGGGATTTGCATGCTGACTTTCGAGCGAACATCGATAAAAGGAATGAGCAATATGCAAGGCAAACCAATAAGGGGCGTGTTAAAGTTGTTTTCAAATATAGAGATTGGGTCTCAGTTCATTTGCGTAAAGAGAGGTTCCCTACTCAAAGGAAATCTAAATTACAGCTTAGAGGAGATGGACCTTTTCAAGTGTTAGAAAGGATCAATGACAATGCCTATAAGCTAGATTTGCCAAGCAGCTATGGTAATGTGAGTGCTACCTTTAACATCACTGATTTATCTTTGTATGATGTAAGTAATTCGAGGACAAATGCTTTCGAGGAGAGAGGGAATAATGGAGATCAGCGTGCATGAACAACTATTTCCTACTATTCTTATGATCCTTTGTAAGGAATTAGAGGTCCAATGACAAGGGCAAATACTACATGGAGCAAGTTTTGCAAGGACAAATCATGGAAATGCAAGCCAAGGAGGCTGTTCAAAATGAATCAGATGCATTGCCAAGATTGATTACTTTTTTACATTGTGTTGAGGCTAAAAAGAAAAGATGAATAAAGCTTAAGCCTAATTCAAGTGTCCAAGATAAATGGAGCCCAATTTGCATGTATTCATGGGCTTGTAGATTAGGATTTCAGATTTTCTATTTGTTTTACTTTTAATGTTTTCAATTTATTTAGATAATTTCGAATTAGATTATGATAAGGAGTAGACTTTTTCTTTATTGATCAGGATTGTGTTTAGGATTTTAAGTTGTTTAGATAAGTCTTAACAGATTAGGGTTATGAATAAATTTTTCTTTATTGATTAGGATTTCTTTGTTCAGTTAGGGCTCTACAGATTTTTGGCCTATATAAGGTAGTCTTATTCATGTAATTGAATAGATTTGAATAGAAAAGAAATACTTAAGAGTTTCTTCACTTTGTGAGTACTTCTTCTTTGTTCTTTAAACAAGAACTCAATTTGATCTTGTTAGAGTAACTTATGGCAATCAAAATTGTTATAACTTTGGTTCTAATCAATAGGTTTGATTGGGGTTAAGTTCTATTTACTTAACTTTGACAACAATCCTAGGGTTCTAATTCCATCCAATCGGGTTTTAGTTTGTGCTTTCATACTAAGGTTAGCATTAATTATGTTCTCCTTATTGGGATACATGATATTGATGCCTTGATTTAGCTCTAAAAGCCTTCTTTTCCACCATTTCTTTATAATTAAAGTTCATCTATGAAATTACATAAACCTAGATTCTTGTACAAGTCTCTATTTCCCTTATGATTCTGCATTACAACCATGCCCTCCATATTGGGATACACGATATTGATGCTTTGGATTTACAAGAAAAGCTTTTGTTTCTGCCATTTTTCTCATAATAAAGTTTATCCGTGAAATGAGACCAACTTGTATACTCATAATAATCTCTATTATTTTTGTTGCTGGGCACTACAATTATATTTTTCTCGTTGGAATACATGATATTGATGCTTTGATTTAAAAGGAAAAGCTTTTTTTTTTACCATTTTCCTTATAATTAAAGTTTGTCCGTGAAATGAATCAAGCCTGTGTTCTTGTAATAATCTCTATTTTTTTCTTGTTGGGTACTATAATCATGTTCTTATTATTGGGATACATGATATTGATGCTTTGCTTTAGTAGGAAAAACTTTTCTTTCCACCATTTTCTTTATAATTAAGTTCATTTGTGAAATGGTACAGACCTATATTCTCATAATAACCTCTATTTCCTTTGTGATTGCACAATATAACCATGACTTCCACATTGGGATACATGATATCAATACTTTAGATTTGCAAGAAAAGCTTCTCTTTTCACCGTTTTCCTTATAATTAAAATTCATCCAAGAAATGAGACAAACTTGGATACTCATAATAATCTTCACTCTTTCTGTTCTAGGGACTACAATCATAAACTTGGATACTTGTAATAATCTCCACTCTTTTTGTTCTGGACATTATAATCATGTTCCCTTCATTGGAATACATGATATTGATGCCTTTGTTTAGTAGGAAAAGTTTTCTTTCCACCATTTTCTTTATAATTAAAGTTCATCTATGAAATGAGACAAACCTAGATTCCCATAATAATCTTCCTTCCTATTATGATTGCACAATACAACCATGTCCTTCATATTAGGATACATGATATTGATGCTTTGGATTTACAAGAAAAGTTTTTCTGTCCATCATTTTCTTTCTAATCAAAGTTCATCCGTGAAATGAGATAAACATGGATACATGTGATAATCTCTATTCTTTTTGTTGTTGGGCGCTATAATAATGTTCTCCTCATTGGGATACATGGTATAGATGCTTTGATTTAACGAGAAAAGCCTTCTTTTTCACCATTTTCTCTATAATTGAAGTTCATCTATGAAATGAGACAAACATGGATTCTCGTAATAATCTCTATTTCCCTTGTGATTGCGCACTACAACCATGTCCTCTACATCATGATACACGATATTAATGCTTTGGATTTGCAAGAAAAGCTTTCCTTTTCACCATTTTCATTATAATAAAAGTTCATTTGTGAAATGAGACAAACATAGATACTCATAATAATCTCTATTTTTTATGTTGTTGGGCATTTCAATTATGTTTTTCTCATTGGGATACATGATATTGATGCTTTGATTCAATGGGAAAAGCCTTCTTTTCCACCATTTTCTTTATAATTGAAGTTCATCTATGAAATGCGAAAAACTTGGATTCTTGTAACAATCTCCATTTCCCTTGTGATTGCACTCTATAACCATGTCCTCAACGTTGGGATGCATGATATTGATGCTTTGGATTTGCAAGAAACGCTTTTTTTTCCACCATATACCTTACAATAAAAGTTCATTCATGATATGAGACAAACTTGCATACTCATAATAATCTCTGTTATTTTCATTGTTGAGCACTACAATCATATTCTCCTTATTGGGATACATGATATTGATGCTTTGGTTTAGAAGGAAAAGCTTTCTTTCCATTATTTTTTTTATAATTAAAGTTCATCCATGAAATGAGACAAACTTGGATTCTCATAATAATCTTCATTTCTATTGTGATTGCACACTACAACCATGTCCTCCATATTGGGATACACGATATTAATGCTTTGCATTTCCAAGAAAAGTTTTTCTTTCCATGATTTTCCTTATAATCAAAGTTTATTTGTGAAATGAGACAAACATGGATACATGGGAAAAGCCTTCTTTTCCACCATTATCTTTATAATTAAAGTTCATCTATGAAATAAGACAAACTTGGATTCCCATAATAATCTCCATTTTTCTTGAGATTGTGCACTACAACCATGTCCTCCACATTGTGATAGATGATATTATTCCATTGGGTTTGTAAGAAAAGCTTTTCTTTGCACCATTTTTCTTAAAATAAAAGTTCATCCATGAAATGGGATAAACATGGATACTAGTAATAATCTCCATTCTTTTTGTTGTTGGGCACTTTAGTCATGTTCTTCTCATTGGGGTACATAATACTGATGCTTTGGTTTAGCGGGAAAAGCCTTCTTTTCCACTGTTTTCTATATAATTGAAGTCATCTATGAAATAAGACAAACATGGATTCTCATAACAATCTCCACTTCCCTTGTGATTGTGCACTACAACCAAGCCCTCCACAATGTGATACACGATATTGATGCTTTAGATTTGCAAGAAAAGCTTTTTTTTCCACCATTTTCCTTCTAGTAAAAGTTCATTCATAAAAAGAGCAAACTGGTTGGGCATTACAATCATATTCTCCTTATTAGGGTACATGATATTGATGCTTTGGTTTAGAAGGAAAAGCTTTTCTTTCCATCATTTTCGTTATAATAAAAGTTCATCCGTGAAATGAGAAAAACATGGATACCAGTAATAATCTTCATTCTTTTATTGTTGGATGCCTCAATCATGTTCTTCTCATTGGGATACACGATATTGGTGTTTTGATTTAGTGGGAAAAGCATTATCTTCCACCATTTTCTTTATAATTGAAGTTCATCTATGAAATAAGACAAACCTGGATTCTCGTAACAATCTCCATTTCCCTAATGATTGCGCACTACAATGATGCCCTCCATATTGGGATACATGATATTAATGCTTTAGATTTGCAAGAAATGCTTTTCTTTCCACCATTTTCCTTATAATAAAAGTTCATTCATGAAATGAGACAAACTTGGAAACTTATAATAATCACCACTATTTTGTCGTTAGGCACTACAATCATATTCTCCTCGTTGGGATTCATGATATTTATGCTTTGGTTTAAAGGAAAAGCATTTCTTTTCTCCATTTTTTTATACTTAAAATTTATCTATGAAACAAAACAAACCTAGATTCCCATAATAATCTCCATTTCTATTGTGATTGTGCACTACAACCATGTCCTACACATTAGGATACACGATATTGAAGCTTTGGATTTGCAAGAAAAGCTTTTCTTTCCACCTTTTTCGTTATAATCAAAGTTCATTTGTTAAATAAGATAAACATGGATACTAATAATAATCTCCACTCTTACAATCATGTTCTCCTCATTGGATACACGATATTGATGATTTGATTTAGCGAGAAAAGCCTTCTTTTCCACCATTTTCTTTATAATTAAAGTTTATCTATGAAATGAGACAAACGTGGATTCTCATAATAATCTCTATTTCCCTTGTGATTGCGACTTTAACCATGTCCTCCATAAAGTGATATACGATAATAATGCTTTGGATTTGGAAGAAAAACTTTTCTTTTTACCATTTCCTTATAATAAAAGTTCATTAATAAAATGAGACAAACTTTCATACTTTAATAATCTCCATTATTTTTGTTGTTTGGCACTACAATCACATTCTCCTTGTTGGGATATATGATATTGATGCTTTGATTTAGAAGGAAAAGCTTTTCTTTCCACTATTTTTCGTATAATTAAACTTCATCTGTGAAATAAGATAAACCTAGATTCTTGTAATAATCTCTATTCTTTTTCTTGGTGGGCACTACAATCATGTTCTCCTTATCGGGATACACGATATTAATGCTTTGGTTTAGACGAAAAACCTTTTCTTTCCACCATTTTTCTTATATTTAAACTTTATCTATGAAATGAGACAAACCTAGGTTCTCATAATAATCTTTATTCTTTTTCTTGTTGGGCACTACAATCATGTTCTCCTTATCGGGATACATGATATTGATACTTTGGTTTAGTAGGAAAAGCTTTTTTTTCCATAATTTTCTTTATAATTAAAGTTTATCTATGAAATGAGACAAACCTAGATTCTCATAATAATCTCCACTTCCTTTATGATTGCGCACTACAACCATGCCCTCTACTTTGGGATACACGATATTGATGCTTTGGATTTACAAGAAAGGCTTTTCTTTTCACCATTTTCCTTATAATCAAAGTTCATCTATGAAATGAGACAAACTTGGATACTCATAATAATCTCCACTCTTTTTGCTCTAAATACCACAATCATGTTCCCCTTATTAGGATACATGATATTGATGCTTTGATTTTGTAGGAAAAGCTTTTCTTTCCACTATTTTCTTTATATTAAAGTTCATTCGTCAAATGAAACAAACCTAGATTCCTATAATAATCTTCATTTCTTTTATGATTGTGCACTATAACCATGTCCTTTATGTTGGGATACACAATATTAATGCTTTGGATTTGCAAGAAAAGTTTTTCTTTCCACTATTTTCCTTATAATCAAAATCATCCATGAAATAAGATAAGCATGGATACTTATAATAATCTCCACTATTTTTGTTCTGGGACCATAATCATGTTCCTTTCATTGGGATACATGATACTAACACTTTGGTTAACTAGGAAAAGCCTTTCTTTTCACCATTTTCTTTATAATTAAAGTTCTTCCGTGAAATGAGATAAACTTGGATTCCCATAATAATCTTCATTTCTATTATGATTGCGCCCTACAATCATGTCCTCCATATTGGGATACACGATATTGATGGTTCGAATTTGCAAGAAAAGTTTTTCTTTCCACCATTTTTCTTATAATCAAAGTTCATCCATTAAATGAGACAAAGATGGATACTAGTAATAACTCTATTCTTTTTATTGTTGGGCAGTTCAATCATGTTCTTCTTATTGGGATATGCGATATCGATGTTTTGATTTAAGGGGAAAGCCTTATTTTCCAGCATTTTCTTTATAATTGAAGTTCATCTATGAAATAAGACAAACTTTGATTCTCGTAATAATCTCCATTTCCCTTATGATTGTGTACTACAACCATGTCCTTCACATAGCTTTGGTTTTACAAGAAAACCTTTTCTTTCCACCATTTTCCTTATAATAAAAGTTCAATCATGAAATTAGATAAACTTTTATACTCATCATAATCTCCAATATTTTTGCTGTTGGGCACTACAATCATATTTCCCTTGTTGGGATATATGATATTGATGCTTTGGTTTAGAAGAAAAAGCTTTTCTTTCACCATTTTCTTTATAATTAAAGTTCATTTGTGAAATGAGCCAAACTTGGATTCCCATAACAATCTTCGTTTCTACTGTGATTATGCACTACAACCATATCCTCCACATTAGGATACACGATATTCATGCTTTTGGATTTGCAAGAAAAGCTTTTCTTTCCACTATTATCCTTATAATCAAAGTTTATCTATAAAATGAGGCAAACATAAATACTCATAATAATCTTTATTCTTTTTATTGTTGGGCACTACAATCATGTTCTCCTTATTGGGATACACGATATTGGTACTTGATTTAGCAGGAAAAGCCTTTTTTTCCACCAATTTCTTTATAATAGAAGTTTATCTATAAAATGAGAAAAACTTGGATTCTTATAATAATCTCCGTTTCCCTTCTGATTGCACACTACAACCATGTCCTCCATATTATGATACACGATATTGATGCTTTGGATTTGCAAAAAAAGTTTTTCTTTCCACCATTTTCCTTATAATAAAAGAGAAGCTTGGATACTTATAACAATCTCCATTATTTTTGTTGTTGGGCATTAGAATCATGTTCTCCTCAATGGGATACACAACATTGATGCTTTAGTTTAGAAGAAAAAGCTTTTTTTTCCACCATTTTCTTTATAATCAAAGTTTATCTGTAAAATGAGATAAACCTGGATTCCCATAATAACTTCCACACTTGTTGTGGTTAGGCACTGCAATCATGTTCTCCATGTTAAGATGCATTATATTAAAGCTGTGGTTTGGAAAAAAAAGCTTTTTTTTGACTATTTTCCTTATAATCAAAGGTTATCCATCAAATGAAAAAAGCTTGGATACTCATAATAATCTCCATTGTTTTTGTTATCGGGCACTACAATCATGTTCTCCGCATTGGGATACACAAATTTGATACATTGGTTCAGTAGGAAAAGTTTTTTTTGCCATTTTCCCTATAATTAAAGTTTATCTATGAAATGAAACAAACCTTGATTCCCATAATAATCTCTATTTCCTTTGTGATTACGCACTACAACCATGTCTTCCACTTTGAGATAAACGGTATTGATGTTTGGATTTACAACAAATGAGACAGACTTGGATACCCATAATAACCTCTGTTCTTTTTGTTGTTGGGCACTAAATCATATTCTCCTCTTTGGGATACACGATATTGATGCTTTCATGTAGAAGGAAAAGTTTTCTTTCCACCATTTTCCTTACAATTAAGGTTCATCTATGAAATATGAATAACCTGGATTCTTATAATAATCTCCACTCTTTTTGTGGTTAGGCACTATAATAATGTTAAATATATTGGGATAGACAATATTGAAGCTTTGGTTTGGCAGGAAAAGCTTATTTTTCCACCGCTTATAATCAAAGTTCATCCTTGAAATAAAACAAACATGGATCCCTATAATAGTCTTCATTCTTTTTGTTGTTGGGCACCACAATCATGTTCTCCTTATTGGGATACACGATATTGATGCTTTGGTTTATAGGAAAACCTTTTTTTTCAACCATTTTCTTTATACTTAAAGTTCATCCGTGAAATGAGATAAACTTGGATTCTCATAATAACATCTATTTCCTTTATGATTGTGTGCTACAACCATGTCCTCTATATTGGGATAAACAATATTGATGCTTTGAATTTCCAGGAAAGGTTTTTCTTTTCCATAGTTTTCCTTATAATCAAAATTCATCGTTGAAATGAGACAAACATGGATACCTGTAATAATACTCTTTTTATTGTTAGGCACTACAATCATGTTTTCTTCATTAGGATACACGATATTGGCACTTTGGTTTAGAAAAAAAAAAAAGCTCTTCTTGCCATTATTTTCCTTATAATTAAAGTTCATCAGTGAAATGACACAAATTCGGATTCTCATAATAATCTCCACTCATTTTGGGATTGGGCATAACAATCATGTTGTCCATATTGGGATTCACGATATTGAAGCCCTAGTTTGGTAGGAAAAGTTTTTCTTTCCACCATTTTCCTTATAATTAAAGTTCATTAATGAAATGAGACAAATCTGGATTCTCCTAACAATCTCCACTCATTTTGGGATTAGGCATGACAATCATGTTGTCCCTATTGGGATACATGATATTGAAGCCATGGTTTAGCAGGAAAAGCTTTTCTTTCCACCGTTGTCTTTATAATCAAAATTCATTCGAGAAATGAGGAAAATTTCATAACTCATAATAGTCTCCATTCTTTTTATTGTTGGGCATTGCAATCATGTTCTCCTCATTGCGATGCACAATATTAACGCTTTGATTTAGTAGGAAAAACTTTCTTTTCACCACTTTATTCATAACTAAAGTTTTTATGTGAAATCAGACAAACTTGGATTTTTATAATAATCTCCATTTGCTTTGTCATTACGCATAACAATCATGTCCTCCATATTGGAATACAGGATATTGATGCTTTTGATTTGCAAGAAAAGCTTTTCTTTCCACTATTTTCCTTATAATAAAAGTTTATGCATGGAATGAGACAAACTTGGATACTCATAAAATCTCTATTTCTTTGTTGTTGGGCACTACAATTATGTTCTCCTCTTTAGGATACATGATATTGATGCCTTGGTCTAGAAGGATAAGCTTTTCTTTCCACCATTTTCCTTATGATTAAAGTTCACTAGTGAAATAAGACAAATTTGGATTTTTGTAACAATCACTCATTTTGGGATTGGGCATGACAATTATGTTGTCCACATGGCGATACATGATATTGAAGCATTGGTTTAACAGGAAAAGTTTTTCTTTCCACTGTTTTCTTTATAATTCAAGTTCATCCGAGAAATGAGACAAAGTTGGATACTCATAATAATCTCCATTCTTTTTGTTGTTAGGCACTACAATCATGTTCTCCTCATTAGAAGAAATGATATTAATGCTTTGTTTTAGAAAAAAAAGCTTTTCTTTCCATTATCTTCCTTATAATTAAAGTTCATCAGTGAAATGAGACAAATTTGGATTCTTATAACAATCTCAACTCATTTTGGGATTAGGCATGACAATCATGTTGTTTGCATGGGGATATGCGATATTGAAGCCTTGGTTTGGTAAGAAAAGTTTTTTTTCACCTTTTTCTTTGTAATCAAAGTTCATTCGAGAAATGAGACAAATTTGCATATCATAATAATCTTCATTCTTTTTATTGTTGGGCACTACAATCATATTCTCCTCATTGCGATACGTAATATTGATGTTTTGATTTAGAAGGGAAAGCCTTCCTTTCCACCACTTTCTTTATAATTAATGTTTATTTGTGAAATGAAACAAACTTAGATTCTTATAATAATCTCTATTTCCTTTATGACTGTGCATTACAACCATGTCCTCCATATTAGGATACATGATATCGATGCTTTGTATTTGTAGGAAAAGCTATTCCTTCCACCATTTTCCTTATAATAAAAGTTTATCCGTGAAATAAGACAAACTTGGATACTCATAATAATCTCCATTATTTTTGTTGTTGGTCACTACAATCATGTTTTCCTCTTTTGCATGCATGATACTAATGCTTTGCTTTAGAAAGAAAACCTTTTCTTTCAACCACTTTCCTTATAATTAAAGTTCATCGGTAAAATAAGACAAATATGGATTCTCCTAATAATCTCCACTCATTTTGGGATTGGGCACGATAATCATGTTGTCCATATTGGCATACATGATATTGAGGCCATGGTTTGGCAAGAAAAGCTTTTCTTTCCACTGTTGTCTTTATAATCAAAATTCATATGAGAAATGAGACAAATTTTGGATACTCATAATAGTCTCTATTCTTTTTGCTGTTGTGCACTACAATCATGTTCTCCTCATTGGGATACACGATATTGTTGCTTTGATTTAGCAGGAAAAGCCTTCTATTCCACCATTTTTTTCATAATTAATGTTTATATGTGAAATGAGACAAACTTGGGTTCTCATAATAATCTCCATTTCTGTTGTGATTACGCACTACAACCATGTCCTCCATATTAGGACACACGATATTGATGCTTTGGATTTGCAAGAAAAGCTTTTTCTTTGACCATTTTCCTTATAATAAAAGTTTATCCATGAAATGGGACAAACTTGGATACTTGTAATAACTCCATTCTTTTTGTTGTTGGGCACTACAATCATGTTTTCCTCTTTGTTCACAATATTAACGCATTAGTTAAGAAGGATAAGCTTTTATTTTCACCAATTTCCTTATAATTAAAGTTGACTAGTGAAATGAGACAAATCTGGATTCTCGTAACAATCTCCACTCATTTTGGGATTGGGCAAGACAATCATGTTGTCCAATTTGTGATACATGATATTGAAGCCTTGGTTTGACAAGAAAATTTTTTCTTTCCACCGTTTTCTTTATCATTGAAGTTCATTCGAGAAATGAGACAAAGTTGGATACTTATAATAATCTCCATTCTTTTTGTTGTTGGGCACGACAATCATGTTCTCTTCATTGGGAGACACGATATTAATGCTTTGATCTAGAAGGAAAAACTTTTTTTTCCATCATTTTCCTTATAATTAAAGTTCATCAGTGAAATAAGACAAATCTGGATTCTTATAACAATCTCTATTCGTTTTGGAATTCGTAAGGCAATCATGTTGTCTACATAGGGATAGATGATATTGAAGCCTTGGATTGGCAAGAAAATTTTTTTTTTCACAATTTTCCTTATAATCGAAGTTCATCCGAGAAATAAGACAAATTTGGATGCCGTAATAATCTCCACTCTTTTTACTATTAGGCACTACAATCATATTCTCTTCATTGCGATACACGATATTGATGACCTTTGATTTAGCAAGGAAAGCCTCTTTTTCCACCACTTTCTTTATAATTAAACTTTATTGGTGAAATGAAACAAAGTTGGATTCTCATAATAATCTCCATTTCCTTTGTAACTATGCACAACAACCATGTCCTCCATATTAGGATACACGATATGGATGCTTTGTGTTTGCAGAAAAAGCTTTTCGTTCCACCATTTTCCTTATAATAAAATTTTATCTGTGAAATGAGACAAACTTGAATACTCGTAACAATATTTGTTCTTTTTGTTGTTGGTCATACAATCATGTTTTTCTCTTTGGGATACATGATACTGATACTTTGGTTTAGAAAGAAAAGCTTTTTTTCCACCACTTTACTTATAATTAAAATTCATCAATGTAATAAGATAAATCTGGATTCTCCTAACAATCTCCACTGATTTTGGGATTGAGCATGATAATCATGTTATCCACATCAAGATACATGAAATTAAAGCCATAGTTTGGTAGAAAAAGGTTTTCTTTCCACCGTTCTCTTTAGAATCAAAATTTATTCGAGAAATGAGACAATTTTGGGTATTGATAATAGTCTCCATTCTTTTTTTTGTTGGGCACTACAATCATGTTCTCCTCATTAGGATACATGATATTGATGCTTTGATTTAGCAGGAAAAGCCTTCTTTTCCACCACTTTCTTCATAATTAAAGCTTATCTATGAAATGAAAAAAACTTGGATTCTCATAATAATCTCCATTTTCATTGTGATTGCGTGCTACAACCATGTCATCCATGTTAGGATAGATGTTATTGATGCTTTGGATTTGCAAGAAAAGCTTTTCCTTTGACCATTTTCCTTATAATAAAAGCTTATCCATGAAATGAGAGAAACCTGAATACTCGTAATAGTCCCCGTTCCTTTTGATGTTGGACACTACAATCATGTTCTTCTCTTTGGGATACACGATATTGATGCTTTGGTTTAGAAAGATAAGCTTTTCTTTCCACCATTTTTCTTATAATTAAAGTTCACTAGTGAAATGAGACAAATCTAGATTCTCTTAACAATTTCCACTCATTTTGGGATTGAGCACGACAATCATGTTGTCCAAATTGTAATACATGATATTGAAGCCATGGTTTGAAAGGAAAAGTTTTTCTTTCCACCATGCTCTTTATAATCAAAGTTCATTCGAGAAATGAGGCAAAGTTGGATACTCTTAATAATCTTCATTCTTTTTGTTGTTGGGCACTATGATCATGTCCTCCTTATTGGGAAACACGAAATTGATGATTTGGTTTAGAAGGATTAAGCTTTTCTTTCCATCATTTTCCTTACAATTAAAGTTCATCAGTGAAATGAGACAAATCTGGATTCTCGGAGCAATCTTCACTTGTTTTGGGATTAGGCACGATAATCGTGTTATGTGTATGGGGATATGCGATATTGAAGCCTTGGTTTGGCAAGAAAAGTTTTTTTTTCACCGTTTAGTTTATAATCAAGTTCATCCAAGAAGTGAGATAAATTTGGATATCGTAATATCTCCATTATTTTTGTTATTGGGCACTACAATCATATTCTCCTTATTGTGATATGCAATATTGATGCTTTGATTTAGCAAGGAAAGCCTTTTTTTCCACCATTTTCTTTATAATTAGAGTTTATCTGTGATATAAAACAAACTTGGATTCTCATAATAATCTTAATTTCCTTTGTGATTGTGCACCATAACCACATCCTCCATATAGGAATACACGATATTGATGCTTTGATTTAGCATAGAAAGCTTTTTTTTCCACCACTTTCTTTATAATTATAGTTTATCTGTGGAATGAAACAAACTTGGATTCTCATAATAATCTCCATTTCCTTTGTGACTATGCACCACAACCACATCCTCTTTATAGGAATACATAATATTGATGCTTTGTACTTGTAGGAAAAGCTTTCCCTTCCACCAATTTCCTTATAATAAAAGTTTATCTATAAAATGAGACAAACTTGGATACTCATAATAATCTTCATTCTTTTTGTTGTTGGTCACTGCAATCATGGTTTCCCCTTTGAGATACACGATATTGGTGCTTTGATTTAGAAAGAAATGCTTTTCTTTTCACCACTTTCCTTATAATTAAAGTTCATCAGTGAGATGAGACAAATTTGGATTCTCCTAACAATCTCCACTCATTTTGGGATTGGGCATGACAATCATGTTTTCCACATTGGATACATGATATTGAAGCCATGGTTTGGCAAGAAAAGCTTTTCCTTCCACCGTTGTCTTTATAATCAAAATTCATCCAAGAAATAAAAAAAATTTGGATGCTCATAATAGTCTCCATTCTTTTTGCTTTTAGACACTACAATCATGTTCTCTTTGGGATAGACAATATTGATGCTTTGACTTAGCAGGAAAAGCCTTTTTTTCCACCACTTTCCTCATAATTAAAGTTTATCTATAAAGTAAGACAAACTTGGATCTCATAATAATCTCTATTCCTGTTGTGATTGTGCACTACAACCATGTCCTCCATATTTGGATACATGATATTGATGCTTTGTATTTGCAAGAAATGCTTTTCCTTCTACCATTTTCCTTATAATAAAAGTTTATCCATGAAATAAAACAAAATTGGATACTTGTAATAATCTTCGTTCTTTTTGTTATTGGGCACTATAATCATGTTTTACTCTTTAGGATACACAACATTAATGTTTTGGTTTAGAAGGATAAGTTTTTTTTTTCTTAAATGTTCCTTGTAATTAAAGTTCACCAGTGAAATAAGATAAATCTAGATTCTTGTAACAATGTCCACTCATTCTGGGATTGGGCACGATAATCATGTTGCCCAAATTATGATACACAATATTGAGGCCTTGGCTTGACAAGAGAAGGTTTTCTTTCCACCATTTTTTTACAATCAAAGTTCATCTGAGAAATAAGACGAAGTTGGGTACTCGTAATAATCTCTATTCTTTTTGTTGTTGGGCAACACAGTCATGTTCTCCTCATTGGGAGACACGATATTAATGCTTTGGTTTAGAAGAAAAAGCTTTTCTTTCCATCATTTTCCTTAAAATTAAAGTTTATCAGTAAAATAAGACAAATCTGGATTCTAGTAACAACTCCACTTATTTTGGGATTAGCAACGATAATTATGTTGTCTGCATAAGATTATGCTATATTGAAGCCTTGGTTTAGCATGAAAAGTTTCTTTTTCACCATTTTTTTATAATCAAAGTTCATCCAAGAAATGAGACAAATTTGGATATGGTAATAATCTCTATTCTTTTTGTTGTTGGGCACCACAATCATATTTTCCTCATTGTGATATGCGATACTGATGCTTTGATTTAACTGGGAAAGCTTTTTTTTCCACCACTTTCTTTGCAATTAAAGTTTATCTGTGAAATGAAACAAACTTGGATTCTTATAATAATCTCCATTTTCTTTGTGACTGTGCACTACAACCATGTCCTCCACATTAGGATACATAATATTGATGCTTTGTATTTGCAGGAAAAACTTTTCCTTCCACCAATTTCCTTATAATAAAAGTTTATTTATGAAATGAGACAAACTTGGATACTTATAATAATCTTCGTTCTTTTTGTTATTGGTCACTACAATCATGTTTTCATCTTTGGGGTACACGATACTGATGCTTTGGTTTAGAAAGAAAAGCTTTTCTTTCCACCACTTTCCTTATAATTAAAGTTCATTAGTGAAATAAGACAAATCTGGGTTCTCTTAACAATCCCCATTACTTTTAGGATTAGGCACAACAATCATGTTGTCGTCATTAGGATACACGATATGAAAGCCTTGGATTGGTAGGAAAAACTTTCCCTTCCATTATTTTTTTATAATCAAAATTCATCTAAGAAATAAGGCAAATTTAGGTAGTTGTAATAATCTCCATTCTTTTTGTTGTTGGGCACTACAACCATGTTCTTCTTTTTGAGATACACGATAATGATGCTTTGATTTTAAGGGAAAAGCTTTTCTTTCCACCATTTTTCTTATAATTAAGGTTCATCCACGAAATAAGATAAATTTGGATTCTTGTAACAATCTCTACTCATTTTAGGATTAGACAAGACAATCATGTTGTTCGTATTGGGATACACAATATTAAAGCCTTGGTTTGGGAAGAAAAGCTTTTTTTCCCACCGTTTTCCTTATAATCAAAGTTCATCTGAGAAATGAGACAAATTTGGATACTTATAATAATCTCCATTCTTTTTGTTGTTTGGCATTATAATCATGTTCTCATTATTGGGATGCACGATATTGATGCTTTAATTTAGCAGGAAAAACTTTTTTTTCCACTGTTTTTTTTATAATTAAAGTTTATCTATGAAATTGACAAGCTTGGATTATGATAATAATCTCTATTTCCTTTATGATTGCGCACTACAACCATGTCCTCCATATTGTGATACATGACATTGGTACTTTCAATTTGCAAGAAAAGTTTTTCTTTCCTCCATTTTCCTTATAATAAAGGTTTATCTATAAAATGAGACAAACCTGGACACTCATAATAATCTCCGTTCTTTTTGTTGTTGGGCACTATAATCATGTTCTCCTCTTTGTGATACACGATATTGATGCTTTGGTTTAAAAGGAAAAGCTTTTATTTCCATCATTTTCCTTATAATTAAAGCTCATAAGTGAAAGCAGACAAATCTGGATTGTCGTAACAATCTTTACTCATTTTGGGATTAGGCACGACAATCATGTTGTCTACATGGGGATACGCAATATTAAAGCCTTGGTTTGGCAAGAAATTTTTTTTTAATGTTTTCTTTATGATCAAAGTCATCTCAGAAATGAGACAAATTTGGATACTCATAATAATCTCTACTCTTTTTGTTATTAGGCACTATAATCATGTTCTCCTTATTGGGATGCACAATATCGATGCTTTGATTTAGTAGGAAAGGCCTTCTTTTCCACCACTTTCTTTATAATTAAAGTTTACCTATGAAATTAGACAAACTTAGATTCTCATAACAATCTCTATTTTCTTTGTGATTGCGCACTGCAACCATGTCCTCTGTATTCAAATACGCGATATTGATGCTTTTGATTTCCAAGAAAAGCTTTTCTTTCCACATTTTCCTTATACTAAAAGTTTATCTGTGGAATGAGACAAACTTGGATACTCATAATAATCTCCATTCTTTTTGTTGTTGGGCACTACAATCATGTTCTCCTCATTGGGATACATGATATTGATGCTTTAGTTTAGAAGGATGAGCTTTTCTTTCCACCATTTTCCTTATAATTAAAGTTCACCAGTGAAATGAGACAAATCTTGATTTTTGTAACAATCTCCACTCATTTTAGGATTGGGCATGACAATTATGTTGTCCACATAGCGATACATGATATTAAAGCCTTGGTTTGCAGGAAAAGTTTTTGTTTCAACTATTTTTTTATAATTAAAGTTAAGAAATGAGACAAAGTTGGATACTCGTAATAATCTCTATTCTTTTTGTTGTTAGGCACTATAATCATGTTCTCCTTATTAGGAGACAAGATATTAATGCTTTGTTTTAGAAAGAAAAGCTTTTCTTTCCATTATTTTTCTTATAATTAAAGTTCATCAGTGAAATGAGACAAATTTGGATTCTCATAACAATCTCCCCTCATTTTGGGATTAGGCACAACAATCATGTTGTTTGCATGGGGATATGAAATATTGAAGCGTTGGTTTGGTAAGAAAAGTTTTTTTTTTCACCTTTTCTTTGTAATCAAAGTTCATCCGAGAAATGAGACAAATTTGGATATCATAATAATCTCCATTCTTTTGTTGTTGGGCACTACAATCATATTCTCCTCATTGCGATACGCGATATTGATGCTTTGATTTAGCAAAAAAAAGCCTTCTTTTCCACCACTTTCTTTATAATTAAAGTTTATCTATGAAATTAGACAAACTTGGATTCTGATAATTTCATTTCCTTTATGATTGCTACTACAATCATGTCCTCCATATTGGGATACATGATATTGATACTTTCAATTTGCAAGAAAAGCTTTTCTTTTTGCCATTTTCCTTATAATAAAAGTTTATTCGTGGAATGAAACAAGCTTGGATATTATAGTAATCTCTATTCTTTCTATTGTTAGGCACTACAATCATGTTCTTCTCTTTGGGATACACGATATTGATGCTTTGGTTTAGAGGGAAAAGTTTTTTTTTCACCATTCCTTACAGTTAAAGTTCATCTGTGAAAAGAGACAAATTTTCATTCTCATAACAATCTCCACTTATTTTGGGATTAAGTAAGACAATCATGTTTTCTGCATTAGGATACATGATATTAAAGCCTTGGTTTGGCAAGAAAAGCTTTTTTTTTTTCACTATTTTCTTTATAATCAAAGTTCATCCAAAAAATCAAACAAATTTGGATACTCATAATAATCTCCATTCTTTTTATTGTTGGGCACTACAATTATGTTCTCTTTACTAGGATACACTATATTGATGCTTTGATTTATGGGAAGAGCCTTCTTTTCTACCATTTTCTTTATAATTAAAGTTAATCTATGGAATGAGACAAACTTGAGTTCTCGTAATAATCTCTATTTCCCTTGTGATTGCATACTACAACCATGTCCTCCACATTAGGATACACGATATTGATGCTTTGGATTTGCAAGAAAAGCTTTTCTTTCCACCATTTTCCTTATAATCAAAGTTCATCTGCAAAATGAGACAAATATGGATAGTTGTAATAATCTCTATTATTTTTTTTGTTGGGCACTACAATTGTGTTCTCCTTATTGTGATACACAATATTGATGCTTTGATTTAGCGAGAAAAGGCTTATTATCACTATTTTCTTTATAATTGAAGTTAATATGTGAAACAAGACAAATTTGGATTCTTTTAATAATCTCCCTTTCCCTTGTGATTACGCACTACGACTATGTTCTCCATATTGACATACATGATATTGATGCTTTGGATTTGCGAAAAAAGCTTTTCTTTCTACCATTTTCCTTATAATCAAAGTTTATCCATGAAATGAGACAAACTTGGATACTCATAATAATATCCATTCTTTTTGTTGTTAGGTACTACAATCATGTTGACCTTATTGGGATGCACGATATTGATGCTTTGGTTTGGCAAGAAAAGCTTTTATTTCCACCATTTTCCTTATAATTAATGCTCATCCATGAAAGGAGATAAGCTTGGATACTCATAATAATCTCTATTCTTTTTTTATTGCATACTACAACCATGTTCATCTCTTTAGGATGCACGATATTAATGTTTTGGTTTGGCGAGAAAAGCTTTTCATTCCACCATTTTTCCTTATAATCAAAGTTTATCTGTGAAATGAGAAAAACTTGGATTCTCGTAATTATAGACACCTTATTTTGTCTGGGCTAATTGTTTTAGCAACCTGGGGCATGGATGTGAGAAGGGGCAATGGTACCAAAGATAAATGCAAATAAGTGGCATCAAAGGGTTGTAGTTCAAGGTGTCCGGGGACAAAATATATGAAAAAATTCACAATTTTGCTTGAATGTATGATACATGGTTCTCATGTATCTATAAAATGCTCCAACAATCCAAAAATTTAAAATGTCCCCATTGTATTGATACAACATGCAAATGTATCGATACATGAGCTTATGTATTGATATAGGAGCCCATGTATCGATACCAGGCCATGGCAAGACCAAAACGTGCATTCTGTAAAGAAATGTGTCGATACAATGGTTCATAGTATCGATACAATGATCACTGTATCAATACAATGATCACTGTATTGATACACTTAAGGTTTTTAGACCAAATGTATCAATACATTCTGTAATGTATCGATACATGCAGGCAATTTTCCATGGTTCAAGAATTTTTGACTTATCCACCATTGATCCAAAACTCGATTTTTTGCATCAAAAAAGACCAAAACCCATAGTAGATTACAAATTTGGACTTTTGAATTAATCAAAACATTTTTAAAGTCTAAATTAGATAAAAAAGGTCAATGTTACATGATCACCCTACTACTCCCTAGTTTATTAACCAAGATCACCATCAACAACCCTAGTTACTGAAAAATCATTTCAACATTTAAACCAACCACCCTATGTTTATCACGTTGGCAACAAGTTGCTCCTTATAGCCACTCTATGGCAATCAAGCAAACATTACTTTGTCTCCTTTAAGAATTGACCAAAAACACCTCTAATTTGGTTGCAAAATGCTAGTATAAATAGACCACTTATATCTCAGTTGAGATTGAGGAGATTTTAGCTCATTTTTAGCTTCCAAAACACATTCACACATCAAGAAAACCAAATCTTGTAACTCTTTTTAGCACCCATAAATAGCCCTAAAACACTCATTCTCAACCATGTTTGGGCACTACAATCACGTTCTCTACCTTGGGATGCATGATATTAAAGCCATTGTTTGGCAAGAAAAGCTTATTTTTCCACCATTTTCCATACAATCAAAATTTATCCATAAAATAAGACAAACCTGGGCACTCATAATAATCTCCATTCTTTTTGCTATTAGGCACTACAATCATGTTCTCCTCATTGGGATACATGATATTGATGCTTTGGTTTAGTAGGAAAAGATTTTCTTTCCACCATATTTTTTATAATTAAAGTTCATCCCTAAAATAAAACAAACCTAAATTCTCGTAATAATCTCCATTTCTTTTGTGATTACGCACTACAACCATGTCCTCCGCATTGGGATACATGATGTTAAAGCTTTGGATTTGCAAGGAAAGATTTTTTTTCCACCATTTTCCTTAGAATCAAAGTTCATCCGTGAAATGAGACAAACTTGAATACCCGTAATTAGCTTCATTCTTTTTATTGTTAGGAACAACAATCATGTGCTCCTTATTGGGATACACGATATTGATGCTTTGGTTTAGTAGGAAAAGCTTTTTTTCCACCATTTCCTTAATAATTAAAGTTCATCCATGAAATAAGAAAAGCATGGATTCTCATAGTAATCTCCATTTTCTTTGTGATTGCGTACTACAACCATGTCCTCTGTATTGGGATACATGATATTGATGCTTTGGATTTGCAAGAAAAGCTTTTCTTTTCCCCATTTTCCTTATAATAAAGCTTCATCCGTGAAAATGAGACAAACTTAGTTGCTCGTACACAATATTGATGCTTTGGTTTAGAAGAAAAAGTTTTCTTTCCACCATTTTCCTTATAATTAAAGTTCATTCGTGAAATAAGACAAACCTAGATTCTCATAATAATCTCTGCTCTTTTTGTGATTGGCCACTACAATCATGTTGTCCACATTGGGATACATAATATTGAAGCTTTGGTTTGGCAAGAAAAGCTTTTTTTTACCATTTTCCTTATAATCAAAGTTCATTTATGAAATAAGACAAACCTGGATACTTATAATAATCTCCATTATTTTTGTTGTTGGGCACTACAATCATGTTCTCCTCTTTGGGATACACGATATTGATGCTTTGGTTCAGTAGGAAAAGCTTTTATTTCGACCATTTTCTTTATAATTAATGTTTATCTATAAAATGAGACAAACCTAGATTGCCATAATAATCTCTATTTTCTTTGTGATTATGCACTACAACCATGTCCTCCATATTAGGATACAAGATATTCATGCTTTAAATTTGCAAGAAAAGCTTTTTTTTCCACCATTTTCCTTATAATCAAAGTTTATTCATGAAATAAGATAAACTTGGATACTCATAATAATCTCTATTTTTTTAATGTTAGAAACTACAATCATGTCCTCCTTATTGGGATATACGATATTGACGCTTTCATTTAGCAAGAAAAACCTTTTTTCCACTGCTTTCTTTATAATTAAAGTTTATGATAGAGATCAACTCGCACAAACACCTATTTCCAACCATTCTTATGATCCTTTCCAAGGAATTAGAGGTCCAATGACTAGGGCAAAGACTAAATGCATGGAGCAAGCTTTGCAAGGACTAATCATGGAAATGCAAGCAAAGGGGGCTATTCAAAATAAATTAGATGCATTGCCAAGATTGATCACTTTTCTACATTATGTTGAAGCTAAAAAGAAAAAGATGAATAAAGCTTGGAGCCCAATTTGCATGCATTCATGGGCCTATAAATTAGGATTTCAGATTTTTAAATTTTTTTGACCTTTCATTTTTTTAATTTATTCAGATAATTCCTAATTAGACTATGATAAGGAGTAGACTTTATCTTTGCTGATTAGGATTGTGTTTAGGATTTTAAGTTATTTAGATAAGTCATAATCAGATTAGGATTAGGAATAAACTTTTCCTTTTTGATTAGGATTTTCTTGTTCAGTTAGGGCTCTATAGATTTTTGGCCTATAAAAGGAGTTTTATTCATGTAATTCAGCAGATTTGGAAGAGAAATAAATACTTGAGAGTTTCTTCACTTTGTGGGAACTTTTTCTTTGTTCTTTAATCAAGAACTTAATTTGATCTTATCA
>JBBYHO010366139.1:3001-16149 GCA_038382025.1 Adansonia gregorii
TTCTGGTCTACTGTTGACAATATTCGATTAAAGAATAAAGATATATCCAAGTTAATTATGTATGACTCCTTGTTTTGCCGCGCATCTTCATCTTCAACTTCTTGGTACAAAGGAGAGCATGAAGATAAGAGAAAAGGTTGTAAATGTTGAAATTCATAAATATTAAAATTTAAATTTTAAAGTTAATGAATACCAACTAATTGAATGATCTAATTAAGCTAATTTTGGGTCCACGTATTCAACTCCAAGGCAGGTTATTTTTCACTTTCTGTTTGACGTGGAATTCCATTGGTTTCTCATTGGAAAGTATAAATTACCACTTACATTATTAGTATCTTAATGTTTGAAAAAATAGTTCTAATCTCAAAATAAGTCCAAATTCTACAGTTAAAATAACCCCTCTCTACTAGATCAATTACACGGTCAGATTATTTGTACAAACTCGAAAGTCAATTTGATATTTAAAAATGTTTAGATAAAAATAGTATATTCGCAAAATAAATTTGAATAAAAACATGTCTCATTTAAAATATGAATCAAACGTTAATTCTAACATTTAAAGTTTGATTTCATTTTAAATGCTCTTTTTTTCAACTATATAATATATTTTTTACATTTGTAGTGACATATATACTATGTAATTTATATGATATAAAAGTAAATAAATATATATAATATTATAGCATAGACATTAAAAAATATATATTAAATTATTCATATTTTAAAATTTAATAAAAAATAAAATTATTAAAGACAAAAAATAGTATTTTTTATTTATTTTAAATAAAATGAATGGATTTGACTATCCATCTACTTACAATACGAATGAAGTTGAATAAAATAGAAGCCCATACTTGAAAGAGACCAAGTTTAGACAAACATATAATGCTATACCGTATGAATTATAACTCCACGGCCCTCCCAAAAAAAGGGCGAAAAAGACAAAATGAAATGACAACCGTGCACATACTAATATGTATCGATGGAAAACTCAAGCCTACCAATAAATAAACTTGGATAGGGAGATCCCTTCCCGGCTAAACTTGGCATGGCCCTCATCTACTTGCCATGAATCTGGGCTTCATTTCCTTTCCACAGTACAAAGGAAGCAAAACTTTTTGCACCAATGACTTCATTCATTTGCAGCAACCTTATCCAACCTGCAAGCCGAGCTCCCCAATTGGTTCCTCGGATATCCAAAATCAAAGAAAGGATGAAAACTTCCAGGGTGGTCTCAACCACATATCCAATGACTAAGAGCAGTAGATTCAGGCCCAGTTATACCACCAAAGTTGCTGAACAGAACGCTGGCTTAGTGGGCGAGGAAGATGTGCAAGAAGAGTTTAATATACTTCCCCAGCTCAAAACTAAACTCTTTCATGAAGTCAAAGGTATTCATTCCATTCTTTTCTTATATTTAGCTCAAGAATAACATATTGAACAATTCTGAGATAAAAGGCTGACAATTTGTTGTTTTTCTCTGTATATATTCCAAGGAATCAATAGAGGGATCTTTGGAGTACCATCATCAAAGAAATCTGATATTGAAGCTCTGGTGAAGCTCCTAGAATCTCAGAATCCAACTCCGAGTCCCACCTTGAATCTAGAAAAGGTAAACTTTCAGTTTGTATTCTTTTTGTGGAAATAAAATGGGTAATATAGTTACGGTTTTGTTTCTATAAATGGAACAAAGGTGGGTGGTCGCTGGAAGCTTGTTTACAGTACAATTACAATCTTGGGTTCAAAGAGAACAAAGCTTGGGTTGAGAGATTTCATCACTTTGGGAGAATTTTTCCAGACCATTGATGTTGAAAAGGTAGATATATGAATTCATGATAAAGATTTTCTTACAGTAAAAATAACGAGTACTTCTTCATTGACTTAACATTTCTTCCCCAATTTCAAGAAATTATTCGAGAAACTTCAGGGGTTTATATCATAAACGAACAATTTAAATATCCAAAATCATTATCATATTACTGAATTAGACACTGGTGTGCCTTTTGTTTTATATGAAACTGTTTGTGTAATGTGGTTTGGGTTTTACTAACTTTAGCATTTGGTGATGGGAAAATGGAGAGCAAAGCAACTAACGTGATCAAGTTCAATGCCAGAGGATTGAAATTGTTAAATGGGAAGCTGACAATTGAAGCTTCCTTCAAGATTGCCTCCAAATCAGTTAAAGCTCCTAGTTGCTTTTTGCCATTTCCTTTCAACAGTATGTTCAACAAACATAAAAGATAACGATGGAACTTTTTTTTTTTTTTTTCAAAATCTACAGAGAGTAGATATAAATTATGATAACTCGACTATCACTCCTGATCAGGTAAAGCTGCAAAACTTTTGCTGTTGTATAGCAGAAGAATGAATACTCTATTTGTCTCCGTACTTCAAATCTAATTCGTTTCTTTTTCATTTGTTTGAGAAACCATAGCTGATGAATGTGTTCCGGAGGAACTATAATCTTTTGATAGAAATCTTCAATCCAGAGGGGTGGCTGGAGATCACGTATCCTTTCCTAGTAATTTGCTACTGTGCAATTGATTTTTACTAGATCTCGAGTGCTATTATAAGTTGAAATTGGCATGGTGTTCCTTTACTTAGTTTGAACATTGTAGATATGTAGATGATAGCATGAGGATAGGGAGAGATGACAAAGGGAATATCTTCATACTAGAAAGATCAGAAGAAGAAGAAGAATAAGAAGACATGGCCTAGACATCGGTTTGTTGACATAAATTCTCTTGTTTTAACTTTAAGCTTTTCTACATTCCATTTCAGACAACACAAGATCCGATTTTGCTGAATTCATTGAAATTTCTTATATAAAAGACTAGCATAAAATGTAACTGAATTGACTTCCAGAGCCCAATTGAGACGCTGGCCTAAAGAAAGACCACTTTTTCTTTTTGCGCTTGTCCAGTGGTAGAATTTTAAAAAACAAATAAAAAGAAATAATGATTGATTGTTGTTTTACATGATGGTGTAAGTTGCATCATAGTGGATAGTGTGGAGCATTTGTTATCCTTTGTTGGTGTGTTTCGCATCTAATAATATGTGTATTGGGATGATCTTCAGTTTCCATACAAGGGTGATTAATTTATTGAATTAATTAATCTTTGGATTGATTTCCGAAGCCTGTGGCACTGATTGATACTCTTAATAATTTTTTTTTGGGATGAAAAAAAGCCCCATTTCGAACGCGAATCTTTTAGATATCTGTATTGAAATGCTAGTAAATAAATCTAAATTAGACTCGAAAATAAAGAGATGAATTGGAATCGATTTATTGACGTTTTAAAGCAGATGCAGCACCTCCAGAGAGTTAGGCGAGGAGGCATCTTGATGGCCAATTAATGCTATCACAAACTAACTTCTCCATTCGTTCCAAAGTGCCATATTTGACGGAGAAGAGGTTAATATTGGCGCGCTTTCCTTAATCGTTAATCCTTCCTACTAAGCCAAAAATTAATCTAACTTTTAAATAACAAAATGACCTCACCGCAGAAGGTCCCCTTCCACAAATTCTAGAAGGCCCACGCCTAACCCAGGCCTACGAGGGCGCTTGGCAACAGTTTTTAATCCTGACAATAGATGTTCCTCCTTTGAAACCACACCGCCTATACTCTTTGACCCAAGTGAAAAGATTTCCGGAGCCGTTGTTTCATTGTTTATTAAGAAATATACGCGTTCTTATTTCCTAGATGAAACGATGGGGGATTCCTGTTGCCTATTTTCTCAAGTCTGCAAACCACAGAAGACTGGAATAACAGTTAATCTGGTGCCTGCACTTGAACCAAATAATATTACAATTACGTAAACATAATAAAAAAATTATTTAAAATATAATATGTGATATGATATAATATAAAAATATAATAACAATATTTTATAATTTTTATACAACGAATGACTAATATAATAAAATTTATACATAAATATAAAACCTAAGCCATTCTACTTTCCCTTTTCTTTGAACTTATTAAAATCCTTTCCAAGTTGGAGTTTATTTTTGGAATATACTCATTTCTATTTGTTTTTTTTTTTTTTTGTGTGTAGAAAGTTGACATATGTCGACAGATAAACATTCACCCTGGACCAGGCATATGCATGAAGCTACTGTTCAGAATACTTTCCCTCTTTAATGTTCTACTTCTACATGCAGCACTTCCAACAACAAATTTGCCAATAGTCGACGAATGTGCTCACATATGATATATTCTGCCTTTAGGGGTGTACAAAATTCGGTTAAAACCGATTAAACTGAATTAATCAAAGAAATACAGTTAAATCGATTTGATTAATTCGATTAGATGATTATCTCGATTTTTATATTGATTTATTTGATTAATTCGATCGATTATTAATTAATAAAATTAATAATCGAATTTTTAATATTTATTATATATATATTAATAGGCCACTTAACCCAAGCCCAATCCAAATATATAATCCACTAACCCAAAACCCAATAAACTAATAAAATTTAACCCTAACTAATTACTTATACCCAATTCAATCTAATTAAACCTAAAAAAAATTAATTAAAAATAAAAAGAGAAACCCTCAGCAGCTTGATCCATTGTTTGAGCCAACCCTTAAGCTCGCCACCTCTGCCTCCAAAGTTTCGAACTTTATCATCCAAATCGCTCAGCTCGTCAAGAGTCGAGAACTTGTCCAGCTTCATCCCAAACACATTAAGCTGCTGCTTTGTCTCCATTGTCCAGCTCCATCCCAAACAGTTGCTGCTCCTGTTCAGGTATTTTCTAGCTTCTTTGGTTTTTACTTTAGGTTGATTTTACTTTTTAAGTTTTAGGATTACAGTAATTAGTAGAATTTATGTTTTTTCTGTCTAATATGTATATATTTATTATGTGTGGATTGTCAATATACGTACAGTTTATCATTACAATAAACTTACTATTAACAGTGTCCAATTTATTAAAAACGTGTTAAATTATACATCAATAGTGCACTTGTAAGTACATAGGTTCAAATTCACCGCTTTGTCTCCATTGACCCTGAAACTACCACTTCTAGTTTCTTATCATCAAGATCTTCAAAGCGTCTAAAAGAAAAAAAAAAGAACAAAAATAAAGATTTCAGGCCAAACTATGACACCTCAAAGTAATGAAATTATCAAATCAAGCCAACAAAATTCAGGTTGAAAGCATGTACCTTCAAATGGGCAAGAAATTCTTCCTTTGTTAGTTTTTTTCTCATTCTTTTCTTCTTTTTTTTCCTAGGAAACAAATAGAAGTAGGAGAATAAGCAATGAGAAAGTAGAAAACAGTTATGGCCAAAGGAATATTTTTGAAAGCCTTAGGATGTGATGTGATTCAATTTTTATAAATAAACAAAAAAAGAGGTTGCCTTCGCCTAACGCTTACCAATTACCAAACATTGAATATTTTATTATGAAATTATTATGGAAAAGGAAAAAAAAGAAATTGATTTTATTGCGCAACTTAGAATCTACCAAATTGCTACTCACTGTTTTTCGGCTCTCAAATAAAAGCAAATTGCCACCTACTTTAATATCTGTTTATAATTATCATGATTATCATGATTAATCGTTCATTACCTTCATCTATTTTTGTTCCTAATGTTTTTCCATCTTGCAGTTTGTTTCAATAAAAATTTAATTTGATTGTATATTTTTTATTTGTTTCTGCAGGTGTCTACTAAAAATACTTCGGATCCCACACTTAATCCCACTAAACAATCAAGCCCTCAGCGGCCTTCTCGTGATGTTGAGGTAGCATCAAGAACTGGAACGCAAGCTGTAAGCTCTAAAGTGTCGAGGACACCTTCAAAGCTGTGGTCTGAGTTATGGGATCATTTTAACTAATTTATCAATGAGAAAGGTTAGTTCAAAGCTAGATGTAATTACTATGATAGAGAATATTTTGCTGATCTAAAAAGAAATGGAATAGCGTCATTGAAAAATCACTTGAGTTCTTGTAGAAGGATCCCTCATGGTTATGGTGATGGTACTCAAATGGAGTTAGTTTTACCATCGGGAGGAATGGGGTCTTTAGGCACTTGAACATTTAATCCAAATGTTATTAGCAGAGGAGTAGCTGAGATGATAATTGTAGATGAATTACCTTTTAGGTTTATGAAAGGGAAAGGATTTAGGCATTGCATGTCTCTTGCTTGTCCTAGATTTCATATGTTGTCACGGTGGACTGTTGCTAGGGCTTGTTATGAAATTTATTTTAGTGAAAAGAATAGCCTAAGGCAATTCATGAAATGATTTTTTGTAAGAGTATCTCTTACAACTAACACATAGACCTCAATACAAAGACAAAATTATATATGTCGTACAGCTCACTTTATAGACAAGGATTGAAAATTAAACAAGAAAATATTGAACTTTCGTCCAGTGTCTAGTCACAAAGGTGAAGTCATTCGTAAGGCAGCTGAGAAATGCTTGCGTGATTGGAGGATTGATAAGGTTTTCACTATTACAATTGATAATGCTAGTTCCAATGATGTTGGAATCTCATACTTAAAGAAAAGGTTCAACAATTTAAGAACTAGTATACTAGGAGGCAAGTATATGCATACACGATGCATTGCAAATATAGTGAACCTTATTGTTTGTGATGGTTTAAAAGAAATGAATGAATCAGTAGCTCGTGTTAGAGGGGCAGTAAGATACGTTAGACAATCACCCCTTAGGTTGGCCGAATTTCAAGAGTGCGTTGTGAATGAAGATATTCAGACTAAAAGTCTGTTGTCTTTGGATGTTAGCATTCGGTGGAATTCCAGTTATTTAATGTTAAATGCAACCCAAAAGTTTGAAAAAGCTTTTGAAGCATTTAAGGAAGTTGATCCTTCTTACAAAGGTGAACTTGTTGTAGGAGATGAGGTAACCGATCAAAATGATTGGGCAGCTGTTAGGAAGTTTTGCCTGTTCTTGAAAAAATTTTATAACCTCACAATAAAGGTCCCGGGTTCTTTTTATATCACCTATAACAATTTTCTTGATCAGATTACTATAGTTTATTCAACTTTTCGAGAATGACAATTTAATCCTGATTTTGAATTGAAAGCAGTGGCTAAGAAAATGAAGGATAAATATGATAAGTATTAGGGAAATATTGAGAAAATAAACTTTGTTAGTGTATGTTGTTACTGTTCTTGACCCATCAAAGAAACTTCTTTCTGTCGAATATTGCTTTATCAAAATGTATTCTAATGACGAAGTTTCTGTGATGATGAAGAAAGTGCAAGAAGCACTACAGGATTTGTATAATTAATACAAGAAAAAGTGCTACGCTCAATCTGAGGATGTTGGTGATAGTAGCAAAGGAGTGAAGTTATGCAACCTACCACTGAGACTGGAGTGTCGCAAAATGAAAAAAGTTTTAAGGCTGAGTATAAGAGATATAGGATTGAAATCGGCAAAGAAGAGAACAAGTCAAAATTGGCTAGATATTTGAGTGAAAAACCTAAGGATGATGACGATGAAACTCAATAGTCATAGGTTTCTTACCCATTTTGATATAGCTATGATGTATTGGCGACAACCATCTATACAGTGGCTTCTGAATCTGCTTTTAGCACTAATAGATGTGCGCTTGATGCATATAAGAGTTCTTTAACTCCTAAGATTGTGCAAGCTCTTATTTGTGCTCAAGATTGGCTACGTGGATTATCTATTTTTGATATATTTCAACCAGAAAATGATGTGGGCAACTTGACAAATTTGACTTAGATAATATTCTTTGCTTTTTTTTAAAAGTTTACTTTTCTTCTTTTTTTTTACATTTGTTATATTTTTTATGCTTACTTATGTTATTTTTTTTATATATTTGTAGATTTGTCAAAGATTGCATTAGATCCTATAATTGATTAGAAAATGATATATATTTATCACTTAAAGAGTTAAGGTAATGTCTCTTATTACTTACTTGTTATGGATTGGTTTTAATTCGAGGATATGCTACATGGTAATAAGGAATTCTTGTACAAGATTAGGCTTGTTATAGATTGGACTTATGGACAAGTTTTAATGTAGAAAACATTTGCTAAAAAATTATGATTGATGATTATTATGGATTTGGATTTTTACAATATTGGTTTTCATTACAAGATTAGATAACCAAATGCTTATATATTGTATTCTAATTAGCATATCTTCACCATAGCTTGTAGGTAATATTGGTTATGGCCTTTTGGCTTGTGAAAGATTTTTGCTGCAAATGGAAGATTTTAGACCAAATAAGTTTTGCTTTTTATGCTGGATTGTATTCTTGTTAAACTTCATTTTCATTTACAAGTTGGATTGTATTTTTTTTAAACTTCATTTTCATTTTTAGGTTAGTTTGAATCTATGTTGCTTATGTAAACTATTTTAACTGCTTTATTTGAAGCTTAAATTATAAATAATATTGCTTTGTGTTGTTTTAATATATTGTTCATTTATAGGTAGTATTGATCCATTTATATGCTAGTCTGGATAAATTATTATTTTAAACCATTTTAATCGAATTAACTGACCAAATCAACCAAAATTTGGTCAGTATGGTTAGTTCTGTTTTACTTATAAAAGTCGATTGATTCGGTCGATTCCTCTGATTAATTTGATTAAATCGATTTTCGATTTTTTCTAACCGAACCAACCGAATGCTTAGTCTTATCTACCTTGCATCTTCAATGTTGAGCGCCGGCTTGACATCTCGTATTCATTTCTTAGTCTCCCCAAAACAACATTTACGGTTATCTTAAATCGACTTGACAATTTGACTAGATCTTTCAGCTGTTCAAATGGAAGATGATGTGGTTTCTTCCTTAATTTGACCATGAAGATACGTTGGTGATACCATGATGATTGAAAGAGATGATAAAGGTAAATAACTTTTGTCGCAGAAATATCATACTAAAGAACAATCAAATGATCATGTTTTTGCCATAAACCTCGTAGTCTTCTTCTTCTTCTTCATTTTTTTTCCTTTTTAAATATTTTAAATCGTGGTGGCTGCAGAACTCTTGTATACTGAATTCTCACCAAACGGCAGAATTAATTTCAAAATAATAAAATACAGATAAATGGTGAAAAACCAACTAGTAGTATGCAAAAGAAAGATATCAAAGTAATGTTCAAAATCGCAATTCCTACCTAAATCTTTCAATAATTAAGGTAGTTCAAGAACGTAACTAGATGAATTTTACTATTTCGAAGACATACATTATAATTTATAGGAATTGTTGATTTTTCAGAGAAGTTGAGATTTCTAAATTAGCAAATTGAAGAAGACTACAAATTTGACGCTTGGCTTGTTCTTAAATTGGAGAAGATATTATGACTTATAATCGGCATCTTTACTTGGGAGCTGTAGTAACGTGCAAGGGGAACCGGAATCTTCATAAATAAGGACAACTTGACTTTTCTATCTAGGATTGTTGATCTCGAGTTCTGTTAGCTGGTTGATTAATAAAAAACAAGAAGCGAATTATTCGAAGAACCAGCAACAAATGCTTTAATTAAGTGAAAATTTTCAGCAGGCTGATTGGTGGAGGGAAAATTTCTAGTAACTATTTTGCTTGAAAACTGAACATGTTCACAAATGTAATGGCAATCGATATTTCAATCTGTTGGGGGCATATACCTATGGAAAACTAGATTGAATGAAATGTGCAGGGTAACTTCATGAGTTCATTATTATAACTAAAGAGAGCAAAGCCGGAACTAATCCACTGGTAATAGCAGACATTGCAATTAATTGACTGCAACTAGTTGCAGACAGTTTTTTGTTTCTGTAAAAAGGTATATCAGAATTCATAAACAATGCTAAAACTACAGTGTCTATCCTCTCTGGGGTGGAATGACCAGTCAGAGCATCAGCAACATAAAGTACTAAGTATTTCTCTAGAGCTTGTAGTTTCTGCTGTTGTATCGACCCAACATTTTGCTGGAAGTTATCATCTCACAATATGCATGGACCCATCATTTTGGCTATTAAGCTTCCCATCTCAGTAAATACAGACATTGCCAGATTGCAATGTAGATGACAGGAGACCTTTAACTAAATTTGTTGGGAAGCATTCTAAAAGGAATACCCCTTCAAAAAATGGTGTATGCCGTTTAAAATAGCTTGCACACGGTATTCTTTAGTAAAAGGCGAAAGAATAGTTCGTTTTGTGCTCACTACACGGCGCCCTAAAATTATGGAGAGCTAAGTGATTGAATATAAAGAAAAGGACGGTATATTTGTTTCCTGTTTTCCCTCGATGGGGGACTTGTCTGGTGAGATAGTGTGAGGAATCCAGAAAATTTGTTCTCCCTATCTACAAGTTTTGCTGGATAGAAATTATAAAAATAAATAAATATGACAAAAATATTAACCTAATGATATTATGCTTCATATTATCATTTGTAACTCAAACAAAGCCGAAATGAGGATAATGAGAATAAGGGAAAAAGGTGTAGACAAAGACAGGACAGCTTAAAGTATACAAATTAGTATGTATGAGACAATAGAAGCAAAATGATGGTATCTGACAGTGAACCAAGATTACAAACACTAAATGACATGGATACTTGGGGACGTTCTATAATTTCCGTAATAGTCTTTCATTCCATCGTTGTTTCATGAAACTGAGGGCATTTCCACCTATGTTTTTGTTTCTTTGTCTGTCAGTGTGAAGTCCCAATGTCTTTACGCGGTGGAAATAACATCATAGAAAGAGCAACCAGAATCTCCTCCCTGTTGGCCAGCATCAAAGCATTCAAATGGAGTACATCCAACGGAACACTAAGAAAGAAGGAATGCATGTACAACAAGACCAGAAGGAAGGCATGGTGCTGAACTAGAACTTGAACTAGTGATTCCCTTGGACAAGAGGCTTAGACTGACCCAAAACCCAAAAAAACCAAAATCCGGATTTTCTTTTTGATCATTTTAAGCCTTGAGCCTGATGCCGCTTAGACTAAAAAGAAAAATATAAGTAGCAATTCGACAAAGGCCGAGCAGACGCAGGCCACCTCTTCCACAAAAAACCACATAGGCTTTCTCACTTGGAGAAACCTTAGGCAGATGCACTTCCTAAGTGCAATCTTAGGAAGTCGCCTACCTAGGCCTTAGGCCTTCCTGATCACCCATTGACCCCATCCCGAAAAGTATATTGTCAAGGTCATCCGTGCTTATTCGTTATAAGCTCTGCTTACCTCTTTATGCGGTACTCAAGTTGTTATCGGCTTACCAGTCTCGTTCTCAACTAAACTAGTAATGTTGTGATGTAGGTAATCTGTAAGAGATAAATTATAGAAGGTCCTCTTTGCATTTTAAGTTGGTTTGGCTTCTTTACACGTGCCTAAATTCTCAATGGCGGCTTGCCTGACATTGATCAGCTATCAACTTGCTTCGTCCATCTCTCCATGTAGAAATCACCACTTTTCTCTTGCAATTACTCCAAATATTATTTGGTCTGAAGGTTTTACATTAGTCTATTATACATGCGGAGGAGCCAATCGCAAGTGAGTCTTTGGTACTAAATTCAACTGCCTATGCTTATCACCACTTTGAAGTGGAAGAAGTTTCATTTTTGGAGAATCATATCTTTCTACTTATATTTAGATATGAGTTGAGCTTTAGTATTTAAAAAAAAAAAAATTAAGAATCTGAATACATAGGTTTGAACACTACATAAACCAGATTATGCCGTCGTGGAAAAAAATGAAATACTTCAATTTCAATCTCCCTCACTCCTAAAACTCGAGTTTCCTCTATTTAAGAGTTTCATACATTGCGTCTCCTTCCTCTAATAAATAAAGCAGTGGCATGTTATCCAAATTCGAATGTGAGTACTTTTATTCTTCATATATTTATAGGATCTTATCTTGATATATATATGTATATATATAGTTGAATATGTATTAGATACAGATGTTAGATATGAATTTAAAAAAAATAAAAAATTCGGATAAGGCAAGAAAGATGGTGTTATAAAATTGATAGCATGACATTTAGAATCAGAACTATTTTTCTTAAGACCTGTTGAAAGCTTTATGCTAAATTGGACCAAGACACCCCATTTTGTGTTATGCCTTCAATGGATCCCTCATCTAATTACTGGTTTGGACTTATAATTGAAAACGGATGACTTGGCACTTGGCTGTTTTGGCCCAATACAGTGTGTTTTCTAAATTTTGTTCAAATATTTGAAGCATCACACTTCCATACATATATTAGGATATATTTAAACATGAGTATTTTAGGGAAAAAAAAAAACAAAGCAAGTATGCATACATTCAATTTGCTGATGAGAGAAGTTCCTGTGGGCTTTCTTTGCTGGATACTGACAGTTCAAATTCAGGTAAAATAGCACAAACATGAGGATTGGTTCCAGATTTGTACATCAATGGCTAGTAAGCATAAAACAACATCGTGTCTTCCCTTGTAGACTGAGCAGTGTAACTCAACAGAGTTCCGAAAATTAATCGCACTATTTAGATGGATCCATTTTTCTGGCTATTAAACTGCCAAGCAATTTAAACTAGATTTGTTACCCTCCAAAAATTGGTGGATGCCGTTTCTAAGCAGCAGCACACGGTATTCTTTAGTAAAAGGCGAAAGAACAGCTCGCTCTGTGCTCACTGCACAGCTCCATGTATTTAACTTCGATAAGTGATTGGATATAAAGAAAAGGACATTACCGTTGTATACTGTTTTCCATTAATGTAGGATTTGTTTGGTAAGGTAGTATGAGGAATCCATTAAAAATTGTTCTCCCAATTTAACAGGCTTTGTTTTTAATCTAAGACAAACAAATAGAAGCAAAATAATGGTATCTGGTAGTGAAGCAAAGATTACAAACGCCAGTTGACATGAATACTTGTTGCCAGATAATTCTATGCTGCCAATACGATTGCCTAATTTCAACTACGCTGAATTTTTTCTTTCTTTTTTTTTTTTTTAGCTTTGCGAAGTGAACGCTTTACAGTATTTCTCTGTTTCTTTTTAAATACCAAACTAAACAATACAGCTATTCTGTTTTTACCTTATTACATAAAATACGTATCTCATTTTCCCTCCTTAACAATCTTCATTTTTCCTTGCGATATTTCCAGAATAAATCAATTTCATTCCCTCATTATTTTATGAAACATGAGGCATTTCCACATGTTTTTGTCTCTT
>JBBYHO010366358.1:8875-27707 GCA_038382025.1 Adansonia gregorii
TTTTTTTTCATGATTAGGTGCCATAATCTCATTCTACTCATTGGATAATTGAATTGATACTTTCGTTTCATAAGAAAAACTTCACTTCCCATCATTTTTTAGAATCAAAGTTCATCTATCAATTAGGATAAACATGGATTCACATTATAATCTCTTTTTTTTTTCATGATTAGGCACCATAAACACATTTTTCTCATTGGGATAAATGATGTTCATGCTTTGGTTTCATAAGAAAAGCTTTTCTTCTAACCATTTTTTGGAAACAAAGTTCGTTTTTCAACTAGAACAAACATAAATTCACATAACAATCTTCTTTCTTTTCATGATTGGGTTCTATAAGCTCTTTGTACTCATTGGGATAATTTAATTGATGCTTAGGTTTTATAAAAAAAACTTCACTTCCCACCATTTTTTAGAATTAAAGTTTATCTGTCAATTAGGGTAAACTTGGATTCACGTAATAATCTATTTCTTACCTTGATTGGGCACCATAAACACATTCTTCTCATCGGGATAATTATGTTGATGCTTTGGTTTCATAGGAAAAGCTTTTCTTTCAAATATTTTCCACAAACAAAGTTCCTTTTTCAACTAGGACAAACATGGATTCATATAACAATCTTCATTCTTTTCATGATTGGGTAACATAAGCTCACTATACTCATTAGGATAATTGAATTGACGTTTTGGATTCATATGAACAACTTCACATCCCACCATTTTTTAGAATCAAATTCATCTTTCAATTAGGCTAAACTTGGATTCACATAATAATCTCTTTCTTTACATGATTGGGCATTATAATACGTTCTTCTTATTGGGATAAATGATATTAGTGCCTTGGTTTCATAAGAAAATCTTTTCTGCCAACCGTTTTTAGAAGCAAAGTTTCTTTTTCAACTTGGACAAACACAGATTCACATAATAATCTTCTTTCTTCTCATGATTGGGTACCATAAGCTCACTCCACTCATTTGGATAAATAAATTGATGCTTTGGTTTCATAAGAAAAACTTCACTTCTAACCATTTTTCAAAATCAAAGTTCATCTATCAAATAGGATAAACATGGATTCATGTAGTAATCTCCTTTCTTTTCATGATTAGGCACCATAAACCAATTACCTCATTGGGATAAATGATATTGATGCATTAGATTCATAAGAAAAACTTTTTTTCTACCATTTTTGGAGTTAAAGCTCTTCTTCCAATTGGCATAAACATGCATTTACATAATAATCTCCTTTCTTTTCACGATTGGGCACCATAAAAGCATTTCCCTCATTGGGATAAATGATTTGATGCTTTGGTTTCAAAAGAAAAACTTTTCTTTCTACCATTTTTAGAAGGATAAACATGGACTCATAAAATAATCTCTTTTCTTTTAATGATTAGGCACCATAAATTCATTCTTGTCATTCGGATAAATGAATTGATGCTTTGATTTCATAAGAATAACTTCACACTCTGTTATTTTTTAGAATCAAAGTTCATCCATCAATTAGGAAAAACATGAATTCACATAATAATCTCCTTTGTTTTCATGATAAGTAACCATAGACTCACTATGCTCTTTGGGATAAATGACATTGATACTTTGGTTTCAAAAGAAAAGCTTTTCTTTCAACCATTTTTTAGAAATAAAGTTCATCTTTTAACTAGGACAAACACAGATTCACATAACAGTCTTCTTCTTTTTCATGATTGGATGCCATAAGCTCATTCTACTTATTAGATAATAGAATTGATACTTTGGTTTCATAAGAAAAACTTCACTTCCCATCATTTTTTAGAATCAAGGTTCATCTATCAATTAGGATAAACATGGAATAAAGTTATAATCTCTTTTTTTTTAATGATTGGGCACCATAAACACATTCTCCTCGTTGGGATAAATGATGTTGATGCTTTGGTTTCATAAGAAAAGCTTTTCTTCAAATCATTTTTTAGAAACAAAGTTTGTCTTTCTACTAGAATAAACACAGATTCATATAGCAATCTTCTTTCTTTTCATGATTGGGTTCCATGAGCTCGTTCTACTCATTGGGATAATTCAATTGATGCTTTGGTTTTATAAGAAAAACTTCACTTCCTATCATTTTTTAGAATTAAAGTTTATCTGTCAATTAGGGTAAACATAGATTCACATAATAATCTACTTTTTTTTTGATTGGGCACCATAAACACATTTTCCACATCAGGATTATTTATGTTGATGCTTTGGTTTCATAGGAAAAGCTTTTCTTCCAAATATTTTCCACAAACAAAGTTCCTCTTTCAACTCGAACAAACATGGATTCACATAACAATCTTCATTCTTTTCATGATTAGGTAACATAAGCTCATTATACTCATTGGGATAATTGAAATGACATTTTTGATTCATATGAAAATCTTCACATCCCACCACTTTTTAGAATCAAATTCATTTGCCAATTAGGCTAAGCTTGGATTCACATAATAATCTCTTTTTTTACATGATTGGCCACTATAATACATTCTGCTTAGTAGGATAAATGATATTAGTAACTTAGTTTCATAAGAAAATCTTCTCTACCAAACGTTTTTTAGAAACAAAGTAGGTATTTCAACTTGGACAAACACATATTCACATAACAATCTTCTTTCTTCTTATGATTGGGTACCATAAGCTCATTCCATTCATTGGGATAAGTAAATTGATGCTTTGGTTTCATAAGAAAAACTTCACTTCTAACCATATTTCGGAATCAAAGTTCATCTATCAAATAGGATAAAAATGGATTCACGTAGCAATCTCCTTTCTTTTCATGATTGGGCACCATAAATTATTCGCCTTATTAGGATAAATGATATTGATGCTTTGGATTCATGAGAAAAACTTCTCTTTCTACCATTTTTGGAGTTAAAGCTCTTCTTTCAATTGGGATAAACATGGATTCACATAACAATCTTCTTTCTTTTCATGATTGAGCACTATAAACACATCTTCCTCATTGGGATAAATGATTTAATGGTTTGGTTTCAAAAGAAAACCTTTTTTCTACTATTTTTAGAATTGAAGCTCGTCTTTTAATTTGGATAAACATGGACTCATAAAATAATCTCTTTTCTATTAATAATTGGGCACTACAAATTCATTCTCATCATTTGGATAAATGAATTGATGCTTTGGTTTCATAAGAAAAACTTTACTTTTTGTTATTTTTAAGAATGAAAATTCATCCATCAATTAGGAAAAACATGGATTCACGTAATAATCTCTTTTGTTTTCATGATAAGAACAATAGACTCGTTATGCTCTTTAAGATAAATGACATTGATGCTTTAGTTTTAAAAAAAAAAGCTTTTCTTCCAACCAATTTTTAGAAATAAAGTTCATCTTTCAACTAGGGCAAACACGGATTCACATAACAATCTTTCTTTTTTCCATGATTGGGTACCATAAGCTCGTTTTACTCATTGGATAATTGATTGATACTTTGGTTTCATAAGAAAAACTTCACTTCCAATCATTTTTTAGAATCAAAGTTCATCTATCAATTAGGATAAACATGGATTCACGTTATAATCTATTTTTTTATGATTGGGCACCATAAACATATTCGCCTCATTAGGATAAATGATGTTGATGGTTTTGTTTCATAAAAAAAGCTTTTCTTCTAACCATTTCTTAGAAACAAAGTTCATCTTTCAACTAGAACAAACACAGATTTAGATAACAATCTTCTTTCTTTTCCTGATTGGGTTTCATAAGGTCATTCTACTTATTAGGATAATTCAATTGATGCTTTGGTTTTATAAGAAAAACTTCACTTCCTACCATTTTTTAGAATTAAAGTCTGTCTGTCAATTAGGGTAAACATAGATTCACGTAATAATCTATTTCTTTTTTTGATTGGGCACCATAACCACATTCTTCTCATCGGGGTAAATTATGTTGATGCTTTGGTTTCATAGGAAAAGCTTTTCTTCCAAATATTTTCCACAAACAAAGTTCCTTTTTCAACTAGAACAAACACGGATTCACATAACAATCTTCATTCTTTTCATGATTGGGTAACATAAGCTCACTATACTTATTAGGATAATTGAATTGATGTTTTGGATTCATACAAAAAACTTCACATCCCACCATTTTTTTAGAATCAAATTCATCTGCCAATTAGGCTAAGCTTGGATTCACATAATAATCTCTTTTTTTACATGATTGGCCACTTTAATACATTCTGCTTAGTAGGATAAATGATATTAGTAACTTGGTTTCATAAAAAAATCTTTTTTGCCAACCATTTTTTAGAAACAAAGTTCATCTTTCAACTTGGACAAACACATATTCACATAACAATCTTCTTTCTTCTTATGACTGGGTACCATAAGCTTATTCCACTCGTTGGGATAAATAAATTGATGCTTTGGTTTCATAAGAAAAACTTCACATCTAACCATATTTCAGAATCAAAGTTCATCTGTCAAATAGGATAAACAAGGATTCACGTAGCAATCTCCTTTCTTTTCATGATTGGGCACCATAAACCATTCGCCTTATTAGGATAAATGATATTAATGCTTTGGATTCATAAGAAAAACTTCTTTTTCTACCTTTTTAGAGTTAAAGCTCTTCTTTCAATTGAGATAAACATGGATTCACATACCAATCTCCTATCTTTTCATGATTGGGCTATAAACACATTCTCCTCATTGGGATAAATGATTTAATGCTTTGGTTTCAAAAGAAAAACTTTTTTTCTACCAATTTTAGAATTGAAGTTTGTCTTTTAATTAAGATAAACATGGACTCACAAAATAATCTCTTTTCTATTAATAATTGGGCACCATAAATTTATTCTCATCATTTGGATAAATGAATTGATGCTTTGGTTTCATAAGAAAAACTTCACTTTTTGTTATTTTTTAGAATGAAAATTCATCCATCAATGGGAAAAACTTCACATCCTACCATTTTTTAAAGTGAAATTCATTTGTCAATTAGGATAAACTTGGATTTATATAATAATCTCTTTTTTTTCATGATTGGGCACCGTAAACACATTCTCTTTATTGGGATAAATGATATTGATGCTTTGGTTTTATAAGAAAAGCTTTTCTTCCAACATTTTTTAGAAAAAAATTCTATCTATCAACTTGGATAAACACGGATTCACATAACAATCTTCTTTCTTCTCATGATTGGGTACATAAGCTCGTTCCACTCATTGGGATAAATGAATTGATACTTTGGTTTCATAAGAAAAACTTAATTTCTTGCCATTATTTAGAATCAAATTTCGTCTATCAATTAGGATAAACACGGATTCACATAATAATCTCTTTTGTTTTCATGATAAGGAACCATAAACTCATTATCCTTTTTAGGATAAATGACATTGATGCTTTGGTTTCATAAGAAAATCATTTCTTCTAACCATTTTTGAGAAAAAAAGTTCATCTTTCAACTAAGACAAACACTTAATCACATAACAATATTTTTTTTCATGATTGGGTAACATAAGCTCATTCTACTCACTAGGATAATTGAATTGATGATTTGGTTTCATAAGAAAAACTTCACTTCCCACCATTTTTTAGAAGCAAAGTGCATCTATCAATTAAGATAAACGTGGATTCATGTTATAATCTTTTTTTTCTTTCATGAATGGGTATCATAAACATATTCTCCTCATTAGGATAAATGATATTGATGCTTTAGTTTAAGAAAAGCTCTTCTCCTTCAAGCATTTTTTAGGATTAAAGTTTGTTTGTCAATTAGGACAAACCTGGATTGACATAGTAATTTCCTCTCTTTTCATGATTGGGCACTGTAAACTTATTCTCCTTATTGGGATAAACGACATTGATGCTTTGGTTTCATAATAAAATCTTCTCCTTCAAGTATTTTCTAGAATTGAAGTTCATTGGTCAATTGGGACAAAAATAGATTCACATGGCAATCTCTTATCTTTCCATTATTAGGTATCATAAGCTCGTTCTAATGATTAGGATAAATGATATTGATGATTTGGTTTCATAAAAAAAGCTTCTCTTTCTACCATTTTTTAGAGTAAAATTTTATTTATAAATTACAACAAACACGGATTCATATTGTAATCTCCTTTCTATTCATGATTGGGCACCATAAACTCATTAACCATATTGGGATAAATGACATTGATGCTTTGGTTTCATTTAAAAAGATTTTCTTCCCGCTAATTTTTAGAATCAATGTTGGTGTGTTAGTGAAGACAAAGTCGGAATCACATTATAGTCTCATTTCATTTCATGATTGGGCACCATAAACTTGTTCTACTTATTAGGATAAATGGCACTGATGCTTTGATTTCATAAGAAAAGCTTCACTTTCCGCCACATTTTACAATTAGGGTTCATTTGTTAATTGGGACAGACATAGATTTATGTAGTAATCTCCTTTCATTTCATGACTAGGCATTCATTATCCTTGTTGGGATAAATGACATTGATGCTTCGGTTTCATAAGAAGAGCTTTTTTTTCCACCATTTTCTGGAATTAAAGTTCGTTTATCAATTGGGACAAACCTGGATCATATAGTAACCTCATTTCTTTTCATGATTGGGCACCATAAACTCGTTCTATTTATTGGGATAAATGGCGTTGTTGCTTTGGTTTCACAAGAAAAGCTTCTCTTTGCATCATTTTTTAGAGTTAAAGTTCATTTGTCAATTAGGATAAACACAGATTCAAATAATAATCTTATTTTTTCTCATGATTGAGCACCATAAACTAATTTTCCTTATTGGGATAAATGACATTGATGCTTTAGTTTCATAAAGAAGCTTATATTTCCATTATTTTTTAGAGTTAAAATTGATTTGTCAATTGGGACGAACATGAATTCATATAATAATCTCTTTTATTTTCATGATTGGGCACTATAAACTCATTATGCTGATTAGGGTAAATGACATTGATGCTTTGGTTTCATAAGAAAAGCATCCTTTTCCACCATTTTTTGGTTTAATGTTCATTTATCAATTGGGAGAAACACAATTCACATAGTGATCGCCTTTCTTTTCATGATTAGGCACCATAAACTTATTCTCCTGGTTCGGATAAATGACATTGATGCTTTGGTTTCGTAAGAAAAGCTTATCTTTCCTTTATTTTTTAGAGTTAAATTTCATTTGTCAATTGGGATAAACATAGATTCACGTAACAACCTTCTTTCTTTTCATAATTGGGCACTATATACTCATTCCCGGCATTAGGATAAATGACATTGATGCTTTGGGTTCATTTAGAAACCTTTTCTTTCCACCATTTTTTAGAATCAAATTTTGTCTATTAATTCTGACAAAGATGGATTCACATAATAATCTGTAAACAACTTATTTTGTTCGGGCTAATTTTTTTAGCAACCTGGGGCATGGATGTGAGAGGGGGTGATGCTTACGTTTCCCCTCAAAATATATTTTTTGAGGAGGTCAAGATTGCCTATGGATTATATCAAAGATAAATGCAAAGATGTGGCATCAAAAGACGTAGTACAAGGTGTCTGAGAACAAAAAATAATAGAAAACTCATAGTTTTGCTTGAATGTATCAATACATGGTTTTCATGTATCAATATAATGCTCCAACAATCCAAAAATTTGAAATGTCCCCATTTGTAGCGATACAACATGTGAATGTATCAATATAAGAGCTCATGTATTGATATAGGTCATGCCAATACCAAAATGTGCATTCTATAAATAAATGTATCGATACATATCAACATGTATTGATATAATGAAGCATCGAATTGATACAATGGTTCATAATATCGGTAGTATTGACACAATGGTATCGATACAATGTTCATTATTTTGATACACTTAAGATTTTTAGACCAAATGTATAGATACATTTTTCAACATATTAATACATGCAAGCCATTCTCCACGGTTCAAGAATTTTAAACTCATCCACCATTGATCCAAAACTCAATTTTAACTCATTTCTTTGCATCAAAAAATCAAAACCAATATCAGATTGCAAATTTGGACTTTCAAATTAATCAAAACATTTTTGAAGTCCAAATTAGATCAAAAAGGTCAATGTCACATGATTACCTTACTTCTCCCTAGTTTTTTAACCAAGATCACCGTTAGCCACCCTATTTATTGGAATATCATTTTAGCATTTAAACTAGCCACCCTATGTCCATCACATTGGTAGCAAGTTGCTCCCTATAGCCACTCTATAGCCATCAAGCTAACATCACTTTGTCCCCTTTGAGAAATGACCAAAAATACCTTTAATTTGGCTTTAAAATGCTTGTATATAAATAGACCACTTATATTTTAGCTGAGATTTTAGGAGATTTTAGCTCATTTTCAGCTTCCAAAACACATTCACACATCAAGAAACTCAAATCCCATAGATCTTCACTCAACACCCAAAAATAGCCTCAAAACACTTACTCTCAACCACTACACATTTTGAAAATCACCCTCATCTATACCAGAACCAAATCCTCATTGTTTCTCTATTTTTCTTGCTTATTAACAACAAGGAAAAAAAGGGAAATTCAAGCCATCTTTGTTGCTATAACCATTTTGCCAAAAATTGAAGTTTTATTGCTATAACTTCCCACTTTATCCCTTTCATTTTTTATTTTTCAGCATCTTCAACATTTTAATGAGCTCTCCATGTTTCCATCACCCTCTTAGGATTCTCATGCATTATTATGGCTTTTGGTTGTGGTAGTTTAGGATTTGGATGCCTTAATGCCCCTTTGATGTGCAAAGTGCCTTATTTCATCCTCATTATTTTGATAGATCTTGCTTATGCATTTTATGCATTACCTATGCATCATGTTATGTTCAATCCACGCATATATCCTTAGCCTAGCATGTTTCAAGCATGTTTATATGTTAACTTGCCTTTTGTCATGAATTAGTATTATTTTCAGCATGCTTCACTTCGTGAGATATATGCATAACACTTTCTTTATCAAGACCATTGGTAAAGTTGGCATCCCCATTTATGTTATGGGCCATTCCCTTGTATGTTCATTATCTACTCCTCGTCTAAATGCATGTTTGATGATTGTCAAAAAAAATTGATTTTCAAAACCTCCCCAAGCCAAGCATGCTAACCTCAACCAATGAGACTAGCATGATCTTAACATTTTCCTTAAAGTTAACTAAAAAATCTTAGGGAAAATAAAGTTTTCCAGATCTATAATCCTGATTAAACAAGCTTAAACTTTTGATTTTCCAAAGAAAATGGTCTTGCACTTGTTACTTAAATGTTCTTGCCTTGCTTTTGAGTCAAAACCTTGAGTGGTATGATCAGTGGGTTATTTCATCATCCTAAATTACTCCGGGGCCATGCAAATGGGTTCTGATACTCATGCCATTGTTTTTCTTCAGTCATGGATGTTCTAATGTTGATAACTTGAGTTTGGACCTGTAAACATAAAGAAAATAAGAAATATCCTCTGCTTTGCTTTGTCCCCTATTGGCAGCATCATTGTTACATATTGAAAAATCACTTTAAAATCTCAAATGATTTTTCATGAATTTTAAAATATTTTTCTCTAAAAGTGCATCAAAATATCTTTAAAACTAGGTCGTGCTCACCCCCGGATCAATCTGGATGAAAGAGTTACTATTTTTCAAACCTAGGTGATTTATAATCTTTAAAGTTAACAAAGTGTATTTGGTTGGGCCCTTTAGGCCCAGTAAACGATTTTTCCAAATCCGTCTAACATTTTTCCTAAAAAGTTCATGAATCCGAAATCCCTTTTTTGAAAGGTATTATTCATAATTTTTCGATACCAATGAATCCGAAATGCTTTTTTGAATTTTAACACACCCTTTTCTTTACAAGCTATATTAGTAGCATAATTGACCCAAATTTGAAAATTTATTTTCCCGAAAAGTAATTTTTGGCATATTAGGAATATTTTTAGATTGACCCTTATCAAGTTACCTTTCTGACAATATCTTGTCCATCTTTTAAAACTTCAAACTAATCCAGAATAAATTCAAAAAATAGGATCGTGTGATGCTGTCCCCTGTTCTCGATCATGGTCAAAATTAAGTTGTTTCCTCGAATTTCATCTTGAGACATTTGAACGTCTTCATATCCTCTTAATCAAACTCGAGAACACATTTCAACCTCCCACAAGCTCGTATCAAGGCACGACTATGTTTTTACATCCTTACCATCCTCGTTCATAACTTTTTTTTGCCAAAAATCATCAAAATGCTCACTCATTTTCTAAATCATGAAGTTTTGTCAACTTAAGTTATCCAACTCGACTTCTTTAAAGAGTGTCAGATATGTGACTTTTGGGGATACTCCAACCTTGACCTTTTGAAGGGATACTCTAACCTCATTTTTAAAAATTATTACAATTTAAAAATCTTCCTTCATCAAAATTATTTGTTATATACAGGGATACTCCAACCCTGATCTTCCTAGGGGATACTTCAATCTCTTTTTTTAAAATTGTCAAGATTTAGAAATCTTTTTTTATCAAAATTATTTATCATCCATGGGGATACTTCAACCCCATCCTTCTAAGGGGATACTATAACCCTATCTTTCAACTACAATTAAACTTTTCTCCTTTCCAAACTTTCATGAATGTGTCAAGAAAACCTTGTTTAATCAAGGAACCTAGACATATCTCAAAAATTGTCAATTAAGTTATTCCTCGATAACCGATGCCAATTGTGAGATAAATTCCAATAGTCCATCTCTTCCCTTTATCATTACATTAAATGGTGCATGTTATGTTGCTTCATTCATTGCTGTACTAATATGATTTCTTCATGATGATTATTTGGATGCATGTTTTTAAAACATTTCAAGTAAAACTAAAAGTAATATTTCATGTGGGTATTTCTCTAATGCCCAAAGTTAAACATTCTATTTTTTAAAGTAAAATCTAAAGGTCATTTTTATTGAAAATCTCTATATTCTCTATCTTTTCAAGGCGTGTATGAGGTTAAATCTTTTCATCAAAACCTAGATTTGTATTTCTAAAAAATTCATGCATTAAAAGGGGGTTATATCAAAATACTGATTAGTTAAGTTTGAAATAATCAAAACTGAGATAAGACATAGCTAGTAAGGTGCCAATTTTGGGCATTGCTAAGAGGTTCATACTTCATCATGCATAACTAACTCTTGAACCTAAATGGTGAATCTTTATACTACATAGACCACGGGATCGATGTTTTGAGTTTCATAACTTAAAACATAGGTTTCAATAGGCATCAGGTCATGCGTAGCCTAAAATGATTGGTGGCGACTCCAAGCATTAGCCATTTCATAATGGTCATCTTAGACAATAAGATGGACGATTCATCTTATGGTCCTTTTCACTGCATCATAAATTGAGAATAAGTACTTTTTCATTTTCATCACATCGTAAAGGAAAAGTCTCAATCAAAAAGACATTTTTAAGTCAAAAAAATATTTTAAGTTGTATGCACCCATAGATCTATGAAGAACCACCCTGGGGCAAGTTGCAACATAATTTCCTCTCTTTTTATGATTAGGCACCATAAACTAGTTCCACTTATTAGGATAAATGACATTGATGCTTTGGTTTTGTAAGAAAAGCTTCTCTTTCCACCATTTTTTAGAATTAAAGTTTGTTTCTCAATTAAGACAAACATAGATTCACATAGTAATCGCCTTTCCTTTCATGATTGGGCACCATAAACTCATTCTCCTTATTAGGATAAATGACATTGATGCTTTGGTTTCATAAGAAAAATTTCTCTTTCCATCATTTTTTAGTGTTAAAATGCATTTGTTAGTTGGGACAAACATAGATTCAGATAATAATCTCTTTTCGATTTATGCTTGAGCACCATAAACTTATTATCCTTATTAGGATGAATGACATTGATGCATTGGTTTCATAAGTAAAGCTTCTCATTCCACCATTTTTTAGAATTAAAGTTCATTTATCAATTAGGACAAACTTGGATTCATATAGTAATCTCCTTTCTTTTCATGATTGGGCACCATAAACCCATTCTCTTAATTAGGATAAATGACATTGATGCTTTGGTTTCATAATAAAAGCTTCTCCTTTAAGCATTTTCTAGAACCAAAGTTCACTTGTCAATTAAGAGAAAAATGGATTCATATAGCTCATTCTATTGATTGGGATAAATGACATTGATGCTTTGGTTTCATAAGAAAAGCTTATTCTTCCACCATTTTTTAGAATAGAAGTTCATTTGCGAACTGGGACAAACACAGATTCACATTATAATCTCTTTTCTCTTCATGATTGGGCACCATAAACTCATTTTTCACATTGGGTAAATGACACTGATGCTTTGGTTTTATTTAAAAAGCTTCTCTTCCTATAATTTTTTAGAATCAAAGTTGCTCTATTAATTAGGACCAAGATGAAATCACATAATAATCTCATTTCTTTTCATGATTGGGCACCATAAATTCATTCTATTCGTTGGGAAAAATGACATTGATGCTTTGGTTTCAAAAGAAAAGCTTTTTTTCACCATTTTTTAGAATTAAACTTCGTTTGTTAATTACGACAGACATAGATTCATATAGTAATCTCTTTTTCTTTCATGATTGGGCACTACAAACTCATTCTCCTCATTGGGACAAATGACATTGATGCTTTGGTTTCATTTTAAAAGCATTTTTTCCCACTATTTTATAGAATCAAAGTTCATTTGTTAATTATGATAAAGATGGATTCACATAGTTATCTCTTTTATTTTCATGATTGGGAACCATAAACTCATTCTTCTGATTGGGATAAATGACATTGATGCTTGGTTTCATAATAAAAGATTCTTCTTCAGGCATTTTTTAGAATTAAAGTTTGTTTGCCAATTGGGACAAACACGGATTCACACAGTAATCTCTTTTCTTTCCAAGATTAGACACCATAAGCTCGTTCTACCAATTGGGATAAAAGCCATTGATGCTTTGGTTTCATAAGGAAAGATTTTTTTCCACCAATTTCTAAAATTAAAGTTCGTTTCTCAATTAGGATAAATCTGGATTCATATAGTAATCTCATTTCTTTTCATGATTAGGAACCATAAACTCATTTTTCTGATTGGGATAAATGACATTGATGCTTAGGTTTCATTTAAAAAGTGTTTCTTCCTACCATCTTTTAGAATCTAAGTTCTTATGTTAATTAGGATGAAGATGGATTCATATAATAATCTCCTTTCTTTCAATGATTGGGCACCATAAACTTGTTTTACACATTGGGATAAATGACATTGATGCTCTGGTTTCATAAAAAAAGCTTTTCTTTCTACCATTTTTAGAATTAAAGTTCATTTCTTAAGTGGGATAAACATGGATTCATATAGTAATCTACTTTTTTTTCATGATTGGGCACCATAAGCTAATTCACCTCATTGGGATAAATGACATTGATGCTTTGGTTTCATTTAAAAAGCATTTCTTCCCTTTATTTATAGAATCAAAATTCATTTATCAATTATGACAAAGACAGATTCACCTAATAATCTCCTCTCTTTATACGATTAGGCACCATGAACTCATTCTCTTGATTGGGATAAATGACATTGATGCTTCTGTTTCATAATAAAAGCTTCTTCCTTAAGCATTTTTTAGAATTAAAGTTCATTTGTCAATTGAGACAAACACAAATTCATATAGTAATTTCTTTTCTTACCAAGATTGGGCACCATAAAGCTTGTTCTACTAATTAGGATAAATGACATTGATGCTTTGGTTGCATAAAAAAAGCTTCTCTTTCTGTCATTTTCTAGAATTAAAGTTCATTTATGAATTGGGACAAACCCAGATTTGTACAGTAACCTATTTTCTTTTCATGATTGGGCACCATAAACTCATTCCACTTATTGGTATAAATGGCATTGTTGCTTTGATTTCATAAGAAAAACATTTTTTCTAACATTTTTTAAAGTTAAAGTTTATTTATCAATTGGGACAAACATGAATTCATATATTAATCTTTTTTTTTATGACTAGGCACCATAAACTAATTCTCCTTGTTAGGATACATGACATTGCTGCTTTGGTTTCATTTAAAAAGCATTTCCTCCTACCATTTTTAAGAATCAAAGTTCGTCTATCAATTATGACAAACATAGATTCACGTAATAATCCCCTTGTTTTCCATGAATTGGCACTATAAACTCGTTCTATTCATTAAGATCAAAGACATTATTGTTTTGAAGCTTCTCCTTCAAGCATTTTTTAGAATTAAAATTTGTTCATCAATTGGGACAAACATGAATTCACATAGTAATCTCTTTTTTTTCTAAGATTGGGTGCCATAAGCTTATTCTAATAATTGGGATAAATGATATTATTGCTTTGGTTTGATAAGAAAACCTTATCTTTCCACCATTTTCTCAAATTAAAGTTCGTTTATCAGTTGGACAAACTCGGATTCACATGATAACCTTTTTTCTTTTCATGATTAGGCACCACAAAATCATTCTCCTTATTACGTTGAATGACTTTGATGCTTTGGTTTCATAAGAAAAGCTTCTCTTTCGACCATTTTTTAGAATTAAAGTTTGTTTATCAATTAGGACAAATACAGATTCATATCATAATCTCATTTCTATTCATGATTAGGTAGCATAAATTTATTCTGCTCATTGGGATAAATGACATTGATGCTTAGGTTTAATTTAAAAAGTCTTTCTTCCTACCATTTTTTAGAATCTAAGTTCATATGTCAATTAGGAAAAAGATGGATTCACATAAATATCTTTTTTCTTTCAATGATTAAGTGCTATAAACACATTCTACTCATTGGGATAAATGACCTTGTCACTTTGGTTTCATAAGAAAAACTTCTCTTTCCATAATTTTTTGGTGTTAAAGTTCATTTATCAATTGGGATAAACACGGATTACATAGTCATCTTTTTTTTCATGATTAGGCACCGTAAACTCGTTCTGCTCATTAGGATAAATGACATTGATGCTTTGGCTTCATAAGAAAGGCTTCTCTTTCCACCATATTTTAGAATTAAAGTTTGTTTTTCAATTGGGACAAACCCAGATTCATATAGTAACCTCTTTTTTATTCATAATTGGGCACCATAAACTCGTTCTACTCATTGGGATAAATGGCATTGTTGCTTTGGTTTCATAAGAAAAGTTTTTTTTCCTTTTATTTTTTAGAGTTAAAGTTCATTTGTTAGTTAGAACAAACATAGATTCATATAGCAGTCTCTTTTCTTTTCATGATTGGGCACCATAAACTGATTCTTCTCATTAGGATAAATGATATTGAAGCTTTGGTTTCATTTACAAAGCATTTCTTCCCCTAGTTTTTAGAATTAAAGTTCATTTCTCAAATAAGACAAATGCAAATTCACATAGTAATCTTTTTTTTTCATAATTAGGACCACAAACTCATTCTTCTCATTGCGATAAAAAACATTGATGCTTTGGTTTCATATGAAAAGATTCTCTTTCTATCAATTTTTAGTGTTAAAGTTCATTTGTCAATTGGGGCAACATGGACCACATAGTAACCTCCTTTCTTTTCATGATTGGGCACCATAAACTCATTCTCCTTATTGGGTTGAATGACTTTGATGCTTTGGTTTCATAAGAAAAGCTTCACTTTTCATCATTTTTTAGAGTTAAAGTTCATTTGTCAATTAAGACAAACATGGATTCATATGGTAATCTCTTTTCGTTTCATGATTGGGCACTATAAACTCATTCTATTCATTAGGATAAAAGGCATTGTTGCTTTGGTTACATAAGAAAAACTTCTCTTTCCAACATTTTTTACTTAAAGATCTTTTTCAATTGGGATAAACATGGATTCATATAGTAATATATTTTTTTTCATGATTGGGCACCATAAACTAATTTCCCCATTGGGATAAATGACATTGATGCTTTGGTTTCATTTAAAAAGCATTTCTTTCCACCATTTTTTAGAATCAAAGTTTATTTGTCAATTATGACAAACACGGATTCACATAATAATCTCATTTCTTTTCATGATTAGGCACCATAAACCCGTTCAACTCTTTTCGAGAAATGACATTGTTGCTTTGGCTTCATAAGAAAAGCTTCTCTTTCCATAATTTTTTAGAGTTAAAGTTCATTTGTCAACTAGGACAAACATGGATTCACTGAATAATCTCCTTTCTTTTCGTGATTGGGCACCATAGACTCATTCTCCTCATTTGGATAAATGACATTGATGCTTTGGTTTCATAAGAAAACCTTCTATTTCCACCATTTTTTTAGAATTAAAGTTCATTTGTCAATTGTGAGAAACACGGATTCATACAATAATCTCCTTTGTTTTCATGATAGAGCACCATAAACTCATTCCCTGTATTGGGATAAATGAAATTGATGCTTTGGTTTAACTTAAAAAGCTTTCGTTCCCCCTTTTTTTTGAATCAAAGTTCGCTTGTCAACTATGACAAAGACGGATTCACATAATAATCTCCTTTCTTTTCATGGTCAAGCACCATAAACCCATTCTCCTCTTTAGGATAAATGACATTGATACTTTGGTTTCATAGGAAAAGCTTTGTTTTACACCAGTTTTTAGAAATAAAAGTTCATTTGCAAATTAGGACAAACACGGATTCACATCGTAATATTCTTTCTTTTCATGATTGGGCACCACAAACTCATTTTTTACATGGGATAAATGACATTGATGCTGTCATTTAAAAAGCTTTTCTTCCCATTATTTTTTAGAATTGAAGTTCGTTTGTCAATTAGAAAAAAGACGGAATCACATAATAATCTTATTTCTTTTCATGATTTGGCACAAACTCATTCTACTCATTGGGATAAATGACATTGATGCTTTAGTTTCATAAGAAAAGCTTCTCCTTTGACCATTTTCTAGAATTAAAGTTCATTTGTCAATTGGGACAAACTTGGATTCATAAAGTAACCTTTTTTCTTTTCTTAATTAGGCACGATAAACGTGTTCTACTCACTAGGATAAATGCAATTGTTGTATTGGCCTTGTAAGAAAAACTTCTCTTTCCAATATTTTTAAAGTTAAAGTTCATTTTCAATTGGGACAAACATGGATTCATATAGTAATCTCCTTTCTGTTCATAATTCGGTACCATAAACTAATTCTCCTTATTAGGATTAATGACATTAAAGCTTCAGTCTCATTTAAAAAGCATTTTTTCCCATCAATTTTAGTATCAAAGCTCGTCTGTTAGTTATGATAAAGACGGATTCACATAATAATCTTCTTTCTTTTCATGATGGGCACCATAAACCAGTTTTACTCTTTAGGATAAATAATATTATTACTTTGGTTTCATAAGAAAAGCTTCTCTTTCCATCATTTTTTAGAGGTAAAGTTCATTTGTCAATTGGAAAAAACATGAATTCACATAATAATCTCCTTTCTTTTCATGATTAGGCACCATAAACTCATTCCCCGTATTGGGATAAAAGACATTGATGCTTTTGTTTAACTTAAAAAGCTTTTGTTCCTTTTTTTTGAATCAAAGTTCCTCTATCAAGTATGACAAAGACAAATTCACATAATAATCTCCTTTTTTTTTCATGATCGAGCACCATAAACCCGTTCTACTCTTTAGGATAAATGTCATTGATGCTTTGGTTTCATAAGAAAAGCTTTCCTTTACACCATTTTTTACAATAAAAGTTCATTTGTCAATTGGGATATATACGGATTCACATTGTAATATCCTTTCTTTTCATGATTGGACACCATAGACTCATTTTGGCATTGGGATAAATGACATTAATACTTTGGTTTCATTTAAAAATATTTTTTCCCACTATTTTGTAGAATTGAAGTTTGTTTGTCAATTAGGACAAAGATGGGATCACATAATAATCTCATTTCTTTTCATGATTGGGCACAAAGTCATTCTACTCATTGGGATAAATGACATTGGCACTTTGATTTCATAAGAGAAGCTTCTTCTTCGACCATTTTCTAGAATTAAAGTTCATTTATCAACTGGGACAAACCCTAATTCACATACCAACCTATTTTCTTTTTATGATTGGGCGTCATAAACTCGTTTTGCTCATTGGGATAAATGAATTGATGCTTTGGTTTCATAAGAAAAACTTCTCTTTCTAACATTTTTAGAATTAATGTCTGTCAATTTGGACAAACATGGATTCACATAATAATCTCCTTTCTTTTCATAATTGTGCTGTTGATTTTTTTTATTTGAGAAAATGTTCTTCTGAATCATGTGGAATTGTGAAAAATTAAAAAAATATTCTTAACAAATGAATCGTTATATACAAAAACTATTTTGTAATGGAACTGTAAATGATATTAAATAATTTTGAATAAAATTACGTAACAAATTACGTACCGTAAATACCCGATGGTGATAATGAATATGAAAAACAAACAAAAGTTTTCCAAAACCAAAGCCTTCCTTCCGTTACCAAAATCCCAAATTGAACTCGTAAGTGGACATGGCTTCATTAATCAGATTTGACCACTCAATTAATTTAGTCTCTCACAATCTCAACACATGAGAAAGTGAACCGTTGAAAAATAGGAGAACTCTTCTTCTCTTTTCTCTCTATGGTTTTTGCCACCAAAAAATATCTCTGTCTCTCTCTCTCTCTTTCTGCTATTCTTTTCATTAGGAATTTATAGAAAAAATATCCCATATTGTTCTCAACCCTAGATTTTGATTCCCAATCAAAATCTAGAAGAATAAAAGATTTTTTTATTATAAAACCAATCGACCACTTCCTATATATGTTTATTTATATATATATTGTTTTTATGTTTTTAAATGAAACATATGTATACATATATATATCTAATATATATAACGATATATATAATAAAATATA